>JAKMXC010000427.1:0-53839 GCA_025328345.1 Colletotrichum sp. SAR11_59
GGGGTGCCGGTCAGAGAGTGGGCGCTGAAGGGGAGGGGGAATTTGGATTGGGATAGGTTTGTGGAGTTTGCGTATCGTGGGGTGGGCGAGATGGGGGACGTCGGGGGCGGGATTGTGAGGGAGTTTTATGGGCAGAAGGAGGGATGGAGGTATTTTGCTGGGTGTTCGACGGGGGGACGGCAGGGTTTGGTGCTGGCGGCGAGGGATGAGGGGGAGTGGGATGGGGTTTTGAGTATGTGTCCTGCGGTGGATTTTCCTGCTGTTGTGGGAGGGATGATGGGGCCGCAGGTTGTGATGAGGGAGATGGGGTGGTGGCCGGGCGAGTGCGAGGTGAGGGAGGTTGTGAGGGGGGTGGTGGAGGGGTGTGATGCCGCGGATGGTGTTGTGGATGGGATTATTGGGAGACTGGGGGAGTGCGAAGTTGGTTTTGAGGCGTTGGAGGGACGGGGATTTAAGTGTGGTGATGAGAAGGGGAGAGTTGACGGGCGGACAGTGGAGGTTTTGCGGAGGGTGATGAGGGGGCTGGAGGACGAGGAGGGGAGGGTTGTGGAGGGCGGATACGGGTATGTTCCTGGGGCGCCGCTGGTGGGATTGCTTGGGTTGATGAATGTGAAGTATGGTGGCGATGGGGGGTGTCAAGGGGAGCCGTTTGAGGTTGCTGAAGACTGGGTTAAGTACTTCGTCAAGAAGGATGCCGAGTTTGACGTGGGGAACATGACGATGGACGAGTTCAGAGACGTGTTCAGGCAGGGCGTGGAGGAGTTCACGTCCGCGATTGGGACGTCGCACGATTTGAGGAGGTTCAGGGAGCGCGGGGGGAAGATGCTGATGTGGCATGGGATGGCGGACCAGACGGTGATGGTGCTGGCGGCGAGGGCGTTTTACGAACGGGCGAGGAAGCTTGAGCAGAGTCGTGGGGTTGAGATTGAGGATTACTGGAGGTATTTTGAGGTTCCGGGGATGAACCATTGTAGCCCGCTCTATGGCGGGCCATATCCGTGGGACGCGATGGAGAGGTTGCGGAAGTGGGTGGAGGAGGGAGTTCCGCCGCAAGATCTGGAGGCGAGGACGATCGAGGAGGAGGACGGGAGGAACGTGTTTGGGAAAGTGGCTAGGAGGGTTTGTATGTTTCCGAAGGAGGGCGTGTGGGATGGGAGTGAGTGGCAGTGTCTTCAGCCTGGTGAGAAGCTGGATGAGAAGAGAGAGGAGCTTTGAGATGAGCAAAATGAATATCATATCCGTCAAGTGCCATATATGAACCATTCATCTATAATCGAGAATCTTGCCACTCGGGCGGATGTATCTGATCAAGCGGGAGGAGGAGTACCTGTATTAGGTCGATTCTAATAACTTTACTATTCCTATCGTCCTCATCGTTTCTGTTCGTATCTCTATGCCTGTCCTTGTCCCTAATGTGGCCTTGGTACGCTTACTACCCGGCCGGATAGCAAGGAATATCCGCCTGGATAGCAAAGCTCATAACTGATACTGGAAAAAGGACAACGAAGAAAAGCCTATCTTTTCGCTTGACTTTTTATCTGCTTTTCCTCTTCATGAACGAAGACATTTGAATCTCATAAGCTTGCCTCGTGCCTAAAATCTTGAAGCGGCATCATTCAATGTCCCATAGCTCTCGCGCGTTACCTCGAAAAAGCCTCTCCCGTAGCTCCTCGTTCCCATCGCACCACTCCACCACCGTTTCCACAAACGGCTTCGCATCCCATCCCCGCGATTTTGTATGAGGCCAGTCCGAACCAAAGACAACTCCTGCGCCGTTGCGCATGTGGAAAAACGCCTTTGTTAATGACTCCAAGTTGGAGAAGTCCGCGTCTGCAGAGAACAAATACGGGGCGGATAATTTGACGTAGACACTAGGGTCTTCCATCATGCGACACAGCGCATCCCAGCCTGGCTGCTTCGACGGGTCCAGTGGCAGGAATGACGGAGAGCCGAAGTGCTCAAGGACGACCTTGACCTGGAGTTCGGGGATCAAGGGCTGTACGTGATCAAGGACCTCCATGTCGGCGTATAATCCGATTGACCATGTTTTCAAAGGCCGAAGCGTTTCGGCGTACTTGCGTAGCACGTTCTGGATCTCGCTCTTCGAGAGAACAGTCTTTGAAGACCTGAGGTTGACTCGAACACCTCGGACACCAAGGTCATGCCACTCTTTGAGAGTCTGAAGCTCGACGCGCTCCGGGTCGAAAGCGACGACGCCGCGGCCCCTAGCCGGCCCTGTCTCTTTGAGGGACTCAAGCATCCACTTGTTGTCGTTGCCGTACGTTGATAACTGGACAAAGACCATGTTCGGCAACCCGAGGCGGTCAGCGTTCTCGAGTGCTTGGCGCATCGTCGCTTCTTTAGGCGGCCTGATGCTAGCGGCGAACGGATATTTGACGGGATCGATGATGTGGACATGACTGTCCCACGAGCCTTCTGGAGGGGTAGGATTGGATGAGAAGCTGGAGGCTCGATATCGAGATGACCCAAGGAGGTTAGGGGTAGCCCAACGCCTGCGGGGCTTCAGCGCGGAAGCATGCCTCGAGTATGCGCCACAGCGTATGTGGCCAAATGCTGCCAGCATCTTGAATTTACACTATTTATGGAATTACGTTGAGTCTTCAATGGGCTCTAGAATACTAGTAGATTACACGACGCGGTGATCACAAAGGACGCAGGTGAAGACAAAAGCGATCAGCCGTGAGAACCAAGGACTAAGGTGCTTACTCGATGCTGGGGGTGGCCGGGATAGTTGTCGGGCCGCAGAAGAATTACCGAAGATCCTGCCTAGGTCACACCGAGGTGGGCTGCCACAATCTGATTTGGGAGTATTCTCATGTTCCATTCCCATTGGGTAGGACTGGGTTTGGTCAGGCAGCAGCCTGTATAACCTAGTACATGAAAACGTTTACGAAGGGTTATATCGAGAAAAACTAAAACATCTTGGATATCTACTAGGTAAATGAAACAAAAGTGTTTGATGATCAATATTTCTTTAGAACCTGTCTCAACATGAGCCAAACTTCGCGGCTTTCAGCAGGCAGTCGTTGACAGGCAGAAGGATATTAACCATCCCCACCTAACGAAGCTTTACTAATGTTTCTATTGCTATTGCGTCTGCTATCGTCTTCGGCTCTCCTGTCATCTTCGTCGTCATCGTTATTGCATATAATTACCGTCCACCTATTCCACCCAGGTAGCCAGAAACACCCGCCCAAATACCAAAACTTCAAAACAATGAGATGGCGAGTGTGTGGTCATCAAGAGTACCGACAAGCAGTCTATAAAGTGCCAGTCTATTTTCCTACTTTATACACGCCTTGATCACCTCCCATTATGGTCCCATGCCGGCAGCTCTTGGGGGCTAAAATGTTGGTTGTGACTGACCGGTTGCTTCCACTCGACCGGCGCTTATAGACTTGATGCGGTGGAGGGCTTTGGTACTGAGGAGCGTATGAAGGAGCACACGAAGGAGCCCTGTCTCCAACGGCCTGTTCTCTAGCCCGCCTTCGTCGACGCAAGAAAAAGAACAGCCACACACCAGAAGCTCCGAGGGCTAAGCCGCCGATCGATGCGCCGACAGCCGCCCCAATTGTTACACCGCGGTCGCTCTCTGCGTCTGGCTGGTTGGTTGGGCTATTTGTCGGGCTCTGCGCGGCACTGCTTGTGATTATGGGGTTCTGGCTCGGTACTCTCGACGGGTCTAATGTGGCAGCAGAGGTTACTGCTGATGCTGATGCTGATGCACTGAGTTCGGGTGTTGTTGTTGTTGTGGACGCTGCCGAGGTCGTCGCCTCGACACCGATGGTAGTGATTGCGGTTGCAGATTCTACGGGATGCGTCAGCCGGGCCAATAGTGATGAGGACACACGTCAATCCTGACATGCACAAATAGCAACTGAACTTACGTTGAAAGAACAAGACGTTCTGCTTCGCGGTGCAGTTGACCTGATCTTGGACCGAGTTGATGCAATAATACAACTCTTGCGTCGTACCTTGGCACTTGGCAACGCCTATCCCTCCTCCAACATTGTCGGTCTCTGGGTTGATGCAGAACAACGGGCAGCTTGAACTTCTCCAAGACCTGTCGGTGCAAGCTCCCCTAACGAGTTCCGTGGCACCATCCTTTTGCAACTCTGAGCCTGTTGCCTGGCACATGCCGTTAGAGAGACAAGCGTAACCCTGCCCGCAGCAAGTTGACTCGGCTGTATCGTCTCGGCATGGTGTATCGTTGGGGGCAATGCTACCGTTGGGATAATAGCAGGCAGCCTCGATAAAAACAGATGAAAATGACAGGATTAAGCTATAAGCTAGCAAAATGACGGAAATCATCTTGAGGAATCAGGAAGTCCAGAACTCCCGGGCCTAGACTCTGATTCAACGAGGAGCAAATACCATGTACTGCAGGAGTTGGGAAGAAAAATTGCAGAGGGAATCGACGGCACGGAAGCCAACGTCCTCACAAAGACATGACTAGCTTATGAGCATCTTTCCCTTGCGTCGGGGCTGTTGGTGCGGATGGGACCATTGACCTAGTCGCACCACGCAACCAACTGTGTGACTGCTCAACCCACCTCGGCGGCCTGGCTGGATCTTGAATGAGCGATCCAAGTCACAAACAATTTCTTGCGAGAAAGCTCGCTCGCACTGTCTCTTTTCCAGCCAAATACAGTGCATTCTGCTGGAAAATAACTGTCGTTGGTTGTAGACGCAACGGATACGATTCCGACCCCGTGGTTGGCCAGCCAAGACAGCATCCATGTCAACACGATGGGGCTACTACGGCTGAAGACCAATTGAAGCCAGCGGTCCGTCCCGAAGATATGGTTCGGGCGTTAACTTGCATGTAGACGAAATTGGGCCGGCGGTTGGAGCGCGTTTGCAATCGATCGGGCGGAGGAGGTGACACCTTGATTTATGCTTCTTTTTTGTTGTTCTTGCCTGCAGCCTCGAGTCTACTGGGAACGACAGCTCGAAGTACATCAGGTGAATGCCGAGTTCGTCTCACGTAAACTGGTCAGGTAAAGAGAGTTTGTGACAAGTACACGGTTCTCTTAAGTCGGCACAACGGCACTAGCTCCAATCATGACGAAGAAACGGAATTGGCCTGCCCCTGAGCAAACGCCAACGCGCCTTCCCGAAAAAGACAATGTATCCAACACCAACACAGCCGTTGGTTCCGCGCCCAGCACCGGGCAAAAGACCAGGAACGATCTTAACAGACCAGGGTCCGAGCCTCGTCTCATGCCACCACCTCCCTATTAAGCCAGTGATGTTCCCCCGCCAAGGCTATTCCCGCAGGGGTCCTGTCCAGAGTTGCAGACCAACCGCCATGAGGCAAGGGTGGCTCAAGCCGGCGTCTTCCCCCAACTTCCCCGTCACCCCGAACCTTAAGCGCCGAGCCCCCAATCTTCGCTCCTCTCCGTTTTCCTGCTCCAAAAATAAGACACAACACCGACCGGAAGGGTTGATAAGGACAGAAATCCGGCCTGGCCGCTCGGCTCGAACGTCTTGAACCAAACACACTCTTTCCTTTTCGTTTCATCCTCCGAGACAGGATGCTCCTCGCAAGGCGCAAAATGCCAGGCATCGTCCTCATCGGCCTGCCGGTCTCCATCATTCTCCTACTCCTCTGGCATACGGACGGCGGCATCCCCAGCCTCAGATCCTCAGCCCAGCTGCCAACACCAATAGACTGGAAGACAGAGTCATCAGATTCCTACTTCTGGAAAACCGTCACAGTGCACCATCCAGCCCCGCAGCCGCTCCGTCCGCTCCCAACATCACCATCCGTCCGCTTCCCCCAGGTCCAGGCGACTTTCCCCCACGAATCAAGCGACCACCGCCGCGTTCGTGAAGAGCGTCAACAAACCGTGAAAGCCGCTTTTTCCAAAGCCTGGGCTTCGTACAAGGCGCACGCATGGCTCTCCGACGAACTCACCCCTGTGTCGGGCTCGCGCCGCAACACCTTCGGCGGCTGGGCCGCCACTCTCGTTGACTCCCTCGACACACTCTGGATCATGGGCATGAAGGAGGAATTCGCCGACGCCGTCACCGCTGCCGAGACCATCAACTTCGCAATGACCGACCTCCAGGAGGTTAACGTCTTTGAGACTACCATCCGCTACCTGGGCGGCTTCCTCTCCGCCTTTGACCTCAGCAACGACGTGCGCCTTCTTCGCAAGGCTGTCGAGGTCGGCGAGATGCTCTACAAGGCCTTTGACACACCCAACAGGATGCCCATCACGCGCTGGAAGATTAAAGACGCCATCGACGGCAAGGAGCAGTCCACGCCGAACGGCGAGCTCGTGGCTGAGATTGGATCATTATGCATGGAGTTCACCCGCCTCTCCATCTTGACCGGCGACCCAAAATGGTGGGACGCAACGCAGCGAATCATGGAAATCTTTGAGGCGCAGCAGAACAAGACCAAGATCCCGGGCTTGTTCCCCTTGGTCGTCAACCCAGAGAAGAAGATCTTCTACGAAGGCGACGACTACACCCTCGGCGCAATGGCAGACTCCCTCTACGAGTACTTCCCCAAGATGTCCGCCCTCGTCGGCGGCCGCAGCGAGATGTACCGCACCATGTGGGAAACCGCTGTTGAGCCCATGATCACCCACAACCTCTTCCGGCCCATGACGCCGGCGAACGACGACATCCTCATTGCGGGCCAGGCGCACGCCCGCGACTCCGGCGTGGAGCTGGAGCCACAAGGCCAGCATCTCGTCTGCTTCCTCGGCGGTCTCTTTGCGCTCGGCAGCAAGCTCTACGGCCGCGCCTCCGAGATTGACGTCGCAAGGAAGCTCGTGGACGGGTGCATCTACGCTTACAAAGTCTTCCCGCACGGCATCATGCCTGAGACATTCTACATGGTCCCCTGCCCCTCCAAGGAAGGGTGCGCGTGGGACGAGTCCCTGTGGAAGAAGCACGTCAAGCAGCGCAACGACAAGGGGGACGACGTCGAGCAGATCATCAAGGACGAGAGGCTTGTCAAGGGGTTCTCTGAGGTGCCGGACCGGCGGTACATCCTCCGCCCCGAGGCCATTGAGAGCGTCTTTGTGATGTACCGCACCAGCGGCGACGCGGCGCTTCTTGAGTCCGCGTGGGACATGTTCACGTCTATCGACAACGCGACGAGCACCCAACTCGCCAACACTGCGGTGTGGGACGTGACGGCGGATGGAAAACCACCGGCGAGCGACTCCATGGAGTCGTTTTGGATGGGCGAGACGCTCAAGTACTTCTACCTCATTTTCAGCGAGCCGGGACTCGTGAGTCTTGATGAGTTTGTCTTCAACACAGAAGCACACCCATTTAGACGATGGAAATAGTGCTCTGTTTTCGTATGTAAACTAGAACTTGTGTAATAGAACTCCTATGTACATCTATGTACTTACATTGCAATCTTTGGGTTAGCAAGTGTATCTTGAGGGATGAAGTCCAACCTTCTAACTATCCATGCTCTACACCCTTCCTGGCTTCCTACCATACACAACTTGCCTGCAAAGGTTAGCAACGAGATGCTTGTTTGTTCTACCAAGGATCAAGCGACTACATTCCAACACACTTGTCCTGAAGAAAAGGAGTTGGGAAAATAGCTAGACTTACACGTTCCAATATGCGTGAACTTTCCTGTTCTTCAAGTCCATACGCGCTTCAGCACAGAGATCCAGAACCTCTTGCCGTGTCCATCCCAGGGCGCGTGTAAACAAGCCCAGGGACAGCCCCTCTAGTGCCAAGTCGAGGTTGACGTAATGCAGCATACCAATCTCCTTAAGCTTCTTCTCTTTAGGCCATGAGTTTAGCGGCCAGGCGAACCTCTTTACAGTGACGTCAACGAAGCCGGCGGCGCGTATGGCGTCTACGTGTTTCGATGGGCTCTCGATCGAACGGCTGATGGCATTGCCTGCCTCGTACATGGTTTCGTGCCAGCGCATGAGAGCCGGGGACTCGAAGAGGGTGTTGTCGATGCAGCCAATTGGAAGCACGAAACCTCCTGCCTCAAACCAGCCGCTGGGTTCCAAAGCTCTGATGGCAATGATAAGCAAACACATTGGAGGTCTGCAGGGGTCCGGACACTCACTCGTAAATCTTATGGATGATGCTTACTGGGTGCGAGAAGGAACCTTCCATAGTCCGACAAAAGATGAAGTCGAAAGATTTTGACCAGGCCCACCTCTTCTCCAGATCATCAATCTCAAAGCTGCAGTTATTGGGAACCCTGGACAGCTTCAATGAGATCATGGCTTCAAATTTTGCGGCAGTATGTAAGGGTACGCTTACCATTCTGGTTGGATCGGACTTAGGTCCACGCCGATGACCTACTTGTAGGTCAGCTAAGGGCGTTGCCTACGTACCGCAGGCGATTCGAACCTGTGAAGATGGAAAGGCGTCCGCTTTGACGAGCTTGTCAGCATACTTACACCCTTGACCAGAGATACCGCAGATCTTGTAATCCAGTAATGGAGACTAGAGAGCAACTAACCGTAGTCGATGGCCCAAATACCCGTTCCGGTACCCATGTCCAGGACGTTCTTAGCAGTCTTATGTGCTGGACATAGTGCTAATTCACCGTCGAGTGTGAGATTCCAGATGCGATGCTGCAACTCTGTTTTCATCAGAACATGGGCATTGGGCCATGGGGCTCGGAAGACATACCTAGACGGCTATTCTCTTCCTAATCACACCAATCAGAGTCTTGGCCACGACCAGATTTCCGAGATGGGATCACTTACATCATCGTTTGGGTAGTTATACTCTATCAAACATTAGCGCAGCAAACTTATAGTGAAGCAAGTGAAAACGCACTCCCTTCGCTCATTGAATGGTAAGTCCTGCCATTCTCAAACTGGAACCTCTTGATTTCCGACTTAACAGAATACAGCGACGCTCTCTCAAAGTCCTGCAGCCCGAGCAGAAATGTTAACGACAATTTCCCCATTTTCGGTGGATGTATTCGCAACACAGTGTCAGTCCAAGAGAAGAATACTGACGTCTTCTACACCCAGGGCCTCGTCCACTTCAGTATCCTGCGCATGTTCACGTCAATTGCACACTTCAATATCGTTGCGCTGCGCACCCAGAGGCTTACAAAGTCAGGGTCTGGCCCATCTACATCTTGCATGTCTGAGGTCTGCATGATCGCACGGTGTGGTTGATGGATGGGATTATAGACGCAATGGAGGAATGTTGTAAGTGTGGTATCAAAGTCAAATTCACATTGTTCAACAGCGACGCACAGCTCACTAGGCGCAAGCGGGATGAGGCAAATCAACACCCGATCGAATGTAAGGATGAAGAAGGCGCGAGAAGAAAACTAATGGTGGGGGAGAGGACTAGCGGAAACCCAAGTAATGTGGCGGCGACGACGGCTCTTAATTGCTTACACGCTGTAGCACCAGAGCAGGGATCCAGATCCCACGCACAACTGTCCCATCTTGCGTCTCCCTCTTTTCCTTTCAACATCACCTGCCCGCAACAGATTGTACTTCTGACGTTGTACAGAGCTTAAATATGCCTACCGCAAAGCTACAGGTACTTGTTCATGGTGTTCCCGCTCACTTGCACCAACAGCCAAGAGCCCGAACCGACGATGAATCCCCATTGGCCGTTATTTGCGGTGCCTGGGTTTTGCCCGAGCATGATAGGATGAAGACTGCTAAAAATGGGGTGACGATTGCGGCGAGGTACATCGACCTGCACTGAAGGGCGAGTTTCATTGCGGCGCGATCCAGCCGAAATGCTGCAAACGGCCGGATTTGGGCTTGACAGGCTCCACTGGCCATCGGAGGACCGCCCGTCTCCCGATAGAACCAACAGAAAATCACACCGCCAGTTTGGTTGGCTGAAGAGGGTATCACACTTTTGATAAAATGGGTGGAGCATTCGCATCCCGTTGAATGTGGTATTCATCAACGGGTTATCTTTTCAATCCACCTGTGTCTGTATGGGTCGAACGATTCCTGATGGGTCAGAACTTGCATCAATCGCTATCCTCTGTCGGCAACTTTTACCCCGATCACGGTGTACACGAGTACCGTCTCAGAGAGAGGGTCTGCCTCAACAGCCTGACTGTGTGTTACCGTGACTTCTACTCTGTTGGTCGAGTTTCGATGTTATTGTTCTGTGCGACCCGGCCCACTTTGTCATTTTTCAGCCTCAACCTAAGGAAGACGTAGGATCTTGCATGTCGGGATCGGTGCAGGGCGGTGGATGTGACGGTGCGAATGCACTACCATGGATGCCATTGAAAGAATAGACCAGGCAACGTGATTTCAGTCAAGCCCGGCAAGAATAAGTATTCGTACATATCTATGCATACCTTACACATATGCGGGCATTTGTTTATGCTTAATCACTGTTAGTCCGTCTTTGTCGACGGGATGGGCCGCATTCCCACCGAACTCGAAAACGGCGACGCTCCGGTACTGTCACAACCGGCTTGTTCGCGCCAAATCATTATACGTCTCCACCACATCTCTTTCGGATACTTAAATCATCCACTTCCAAAAAGGGGAAACTCTCGCCGTCGGAACAGATGTGCACGGCTCAATGTCATCACAGACACGGATACTAGTCGTGGCTCGGTTGCGTCTCTTTTGATAGCCACGCGCGTCTGAATGGGGCCGATTCATCTCCCTCCGCAACTTGATTTGGAGCTTTTGAGGCTAAACTCTGCCAGCCGAATCACCGACCCCGGGAAACAAGTCAGCGGCAGGCGAGAACGCCGACGGTCCCGCAGCGGCCCCGCGACCGTTAGTGGGATCGACGGTCGGCCAACGTGGAAACTTCGCAGATCCACAAGTTCAGGGCGGAAAGAGATGATCTTCTGCAGGCTATTTCGCCCGACGAGTCCGATGGCGAGATGAATCCGAGACATTCTCGGGCTTTTCTTTCTGTTTGTGTTTTCATGTTTGTTTGCTCACGGCAGATCGTGTGCAGCTTGCCCACAAGCAAAGACGGACAAATTTTCTTGTGCCATGGTTTCTTCACCTCCGTGGAACACGCGGTGGTATCTCCGATATCACGGACGGGGCAATGGCACTCGAGTCGGGGGAATGTCACAGGAGAACAGGGAACTGGTGCCGTCTCGTGACTTTCTTGCGGACCCGGACATGGACAGGTATGGTTGAGCCACGTTTGAGGCCTTTAACTGACCAATATGCGCTGGAAATCTCTCCGGGAAACACAACATTGCCCCTGGATTCGAGGACAAACAGCAAACATGGACAGAAAAGCGCGCATACATTGCAGCCCAATTCGCGCTGATGCTCATGTCACCCACGTTGATCTGATGGAATCTCAAATGTTTGAAATATAAGACCACCCATGGGATGACAATTCTTTGGGAAGCGGGTTCTTGCTTTCTGCGCGGGTTTCCTGGAGGGTTTCGCTTTCGTTGACAACTTGCCCGTCATGGTTGGAATCACCCTTTCCCGTACCTTGGGGATTATCTTGGGCCTCCTGACGGCCGTCAGGGCTGAATCCGCAACATGCAGCCAAGTCTCAACCGGCACTAGCATTCAGAAGTTCCAGGGATTCGACATTGGATACACCTCAGAACAGCTGAACTACTAGTAGGTCAACATTGTTTCTGGTGTCTGTTTTCTGTTCGTTCTGACGGGAGATATAGGTCCACGGCTTGCGGTAACCTTAAACCTGGATGCATCTTGGTCCCCACCAGTGCCGAAGAGGTCTCCGCCATCGTCAAGGTTTTGGAAACCAACAACGAGACTTTTGCCGTCAAGTCGGGAGGACACAACCCCAACAACTACTATGCCAGTGTGAAGGATGGACCGCTCATCTCCACCAAGGGACTCAAAGAGGTTATATACGACAAGGCGAGCAACACCGTCAGTGTGGGACCCGGAAACAAGTGGGAGGATGTCCACGCCGCTCTTGACGGGACCGGAGTAACAGTCGTCGGCGGCCGTATTGGAAATGTTGGCGTCGGTGGATACTTGCTTGGAGGTACGATGAATGGCGTCAAGATGTTGACCGAGGGTTGATGCTGATTTCGATTTTGACTAGGCGGGCTCAGCTTCCTGAGCACTCAATATGGCTGGGCATCCAACAATATTGTGTCGGTTGAGATGGTTCTGGCCACCGGAACGATTGTCACCGCATCGAACACCACGAACCCCAGTTCTTCTTGCTGCCATCAAGGGTGGTGGCAATGCGTTCGGTATCGTAACCCGATATGTGTTGCAAGCCCATCCCATCGGCCAGGTAAGGAAATACCCATCAGCTGGGACTTTGGTATTGGCACGTTGGCTGACACAAGATCAGATCTGGGGTGGTAACTTGGTCTTCGGTGCCGACAAGACCGACAAAATTCTCGCCGCCATTCGCAACTTCACTGAGAACTACGACGACCCGAAGGCAGCCATCATCGCCACCTCCGAGCTTACCGTGCTGAACCTTGTCGACATCTGGATCCTGTTTCTCTTCTACGACGGCCCCGAACCCCCTGCCAACGTCTTTAAGGAGTTCCTCGACATCGGCCCGACCATCAACAGCTGCAAGACCCGATCCTACTCGGACCTTCTGACATCCAACAACCAGTTCGTCTTGAAGGGAAGCGTTTATACCATCGCGACCGAGACAACCCCCCTTCCTTCCGCTGCCGACGGAGCGAAGGTCATGCGCTCGTACTACGACCACTGGTACAACACATCATCCGCGACGGCCGGCGTCTTCGGAATGATTGCATCCATTGCCTTCCAGCCTATTCCAAAGTCCCTGCCCCGCATCGCACGCGAGAACGGTGGCGATCTCTTGGACCTCGATGACGATGTCGACAGAATCATCTTTGAGTTTGATTACTCCTACGTTTCACAGCTTTATGACGCTACGATTGACAAGACTATGGTTGACCTGTACTCCGGCATGAAGACTCGGGTGGATGGCTTCATTGCGGACGGCACCCTTCCGGACATCTACAGGCCACTCTTCATGAACGACGGCTACTTCCGACAGGAATACTGGGGAAGATTGAAGCCGGAGAAGCGAGAGCTCGCTCAACGGGTTCGAGCGGAGGTTGACCCAACAGGCATGTTCCAGCAAAGGACTGGGGGCTTCAGATTGTGAGACCTCGATCATGTGGAGCTGTGCAAGTCTGTCTACTGACATGATATTAGGCCTGCTTGAAGCTACCGAGAAGAGCTTGCCGATTAGTGTAAATTGTTCGATTCTTCAATGCTGGCCCTCGGGGTTCCAGCTGTGCTATCTAGCACGTACCATTTTAACGTTACTATTGTACAAATACATTGCGCAATCTGGCAGCCTGAAGTGCTTATTGAGAGTGAATACCCTCTACATCATATGATCTGTCAATGAAGAATTGGCACATCGGCCACTATGTTCTATCTTGTAGAATATTGCAATTGGTGCGAGCTGATCACGTCGGAGGTTAGGCTTTCTAACCATTGCCTTCGGAGAAAGGAAAAGTAAGACACGATTTTGTGGACCCCTGTTACCAAAAGGCTCGACTTTCCAGTGACTGTGAACTTTTACGCGATAACTCTAATTCGCTTTCGGAGGTACAGTTGCGACATCACTTATCATCGCTCTGTGCACCCCAACTGCTGCGTATTTTCCTCCCGTAGTAGCACACCCTCACCCAACAAACAGTATCTCAAGATCCCAACTCTTCAAAGTCAAGACTATCAATCCACATTCCAAGATGGAAAACATCGCCACCATCCCAGACACCATGTCCAACATTTGGGAGGAGAAGTACAACAACCTTGTCCAACAACTCGGAAATGCCCCGAGCGACTGGAGCCAACAAATGCGACTCATCGTTGTAATTTTCGTGTTCTCGGCTCTCGCGCTCATGTCCATCTCAATCGCCTTAACGTTTTGCTACATGAGAAGGAGAAGCAAGGTGCGCTCGATTGCAGAGCCAAAGTGCGAGGCCAGCAACGAGACCAGCGATGAAGCAGGTCGTTGGCTGGAAAGCGAAAGAAGACGTCCTCGCACTGACTTCAGCAACTTTGGCCGCATGCCTGGCTACTTGCCGGATTCACCTGAACTCGTCCACACGAGATTCGTCTAACGGCTGGACGCCCTTTGCCCTATATAAATAGGGAAGCACCGGCGTGAAACGCAGCACACTGACACAAACAATCACACCCACACACTCAGGAGTAGTCTCGCCACCATGGATGGTCACAGAGGTTTCTCTGTGAGGCCTAGGCGTCAAGGCCATCCTGGCCCTCGCATATCTTCCCGTCAGAGTCATACTGCAGTCCAACAGGTGTGCTCACAGACGTAAAACTATGCAAAAGAAGTTAACGGAAGAAGGGTAGGTAGCATCGCTACCTGGCCATGGTTAAATTGAACCACGATCTCTGAACGTATGCGAAACGCCGGCTACAATTTCCAAGTCCAGAGGTGATTGCCCCATGCACAATCGCCACGGAAAACACCAAAGCAACCGAAAGATCAGACATGAGGTGGTTTCCGGAGAGTAGGCCGCCGAACACACTATTGGGAAGCGACAATATCGCTCTTGGAGTCAGCGCCGGCGGGAGGAGATAAAACCCAAAGGCTTAAGATCATATGCTACATGTTTGTATAAAGCAGGGAAATGGTATCTTAGTATGAGAACAGAACAAATAGAAACACCACAAGAGGCATCAACGTCCCAGCATGATTCTCCTGTGAGGTCCATGGATTCTGGATGAGCCGCTTTCAGCCCCACAAGCAAAGGAAAAAGTCCAGATGCAAATTTTGATGGCTTTTTGCGACCCCCGAACAAGACGTGGATCCATCGTGATCCATCTCTAACCCCACTAATTCTGGTGGGTCGGCCTTTCGGGGGTCGCAAAAAACAGTCAAAAGATTTTTCGTAGCACCACCTCATACTCTGGCGTCCTCCGCGGGAGACTTTCCCGTAGCAACGCTCCCCATGGTCATCCCCCTCTCCGGCGCGTGGAAGTTTTCGACATCTGTTGTGGCAGACATGGTACTCATTCTCTTGTTGCTTTCTTTAAACCCAATTGCGGGATTTCCAATAACGAGGCAGAAAACTGCAATAACCATGACCCTTGATTGATGTTAGGCTCCAGCACCAAAGAAAGGTTGGGGTCTATGACAACTTACGATGACTCGAGTCCGATGAAGAGCGGCTCGTTCCGAAAGAGAACACTGAAATATCCTTCCTTCAACTCCTCAATACGGTACGAGCATCGGACCAGAATCAGGATGGTCGCCACGAATAGGAACGCCAAGAACACACTCATGTGTTTGGTGATTCTCTCACGCGCACCCGACCTGTAGGCGGCAAGGAGATAATCCGCGAACAATATGCAGAATACCACCAGAGTCACCACTTGGAAGATGAGACCTGCCAGGGAGACGTTGACGCCTTTTTGTACCTGACTCTTATTGTTCGCAATGCTCGACAGCGCGCCGCCGGTGGCTTGTAGGATGAGGGAGATAATGTCGCAAGGAATGAAGACGTAATAGAAGAGGTGCGGGTTGAAGCGGGATATCGATCGGTCGAGAGTGATGATTCTACCCCCATGTTAGCAGAGGATTTATTGACGTGGTGCAGCAAGGAGGCTTACACTTTGGAAAGCATCACGTAGATGGCGGCACAGAAGAAGACAGGGGCGACGGTAATACAAACTATTTCATGGTTAGACAAATACGGCGGGCTGGGAATTGCATCACCTACTGATCTGGATGAGGAAGCCGCCGAATGAAAAGGGGTTGTCATGTAGAATGAGTCGTCCAACATAACCGACAATTTCCACCAAACATCCGCCAATGACGCTCGCCGTGAACCCCCACGTCTTTGCCCGAAACCCGATCACACTATGGATGATCATAGCGAGGGCGAAAAGAGCGATGAAGGTACTGTTGGCAGGTATGGAAGGCTGATACTTCAGGAGACTGGCTTCCAGAGGACAGAGCTCGAGAGTGCAGTTGGCCTTCGGACCGAAAGTCCTGAGTCCATTCGGAAGCTTTGTTGCAGACATGTCGGGCCGGATTCTCGAGATTGACGCCTGTCGTATGGATCACACTGGGAAGAGACAAATCTGATCGTTGCTAATAAAGACGTTGAGATCGCGGGTCTCGAGAAGTCTTAAATATTGGAGGATACGATGGACGTCGAAGGGAGGAACGACCGCATGCGTATGTCTTATCGAGACGAAACAGCGGGGTCGGCCGTAAACACAGGAGTAATCCGTTGGAAACTTGCTTGCCTGCCAACTATTTCCGTGGCGGGAGCGGGATCTAATCTAAGACATCCTAAGCTATCCCCTAACGAACAACAGGCCATGATCTACGAGTGGCTGGATCCCTCTCTTTCGCTTATGTTGACCCTTTTCCACGTTTAGAGACTGCCAAGTGCACTTGGCTCTCATGGCTCTCCCCATCTAAACATGAGGCTGGATTCGAAGACTGCGAGTTGTGGAATCCCCTTGTCTACGACCGGCCGTAAACTATACCATATTCGGACGTGGAGGATCTCGCGATGGGCAAGGTGAGCGCCACCCCATGTGTTTTTGCGGATATCCTGGCACGTCTGATTGAACGGCCAGCCCGATCGACGTCCCGACAGTTTGGGCCCTAATTTAGATGGCTCGCAAGTAGCGTAGACCGCACTCGTTGGCGCACTCGCACTCGCAACATAACGAATCAGGGAGCGAGACTACTGAAGGCGGATGGACATTTGAGACTAGCCTACGTGGTTCCCGCATGTGAACATGATGCGACGGCGGCACACAAAGACGCTTCTTATCCGCCTGAACCGTAGGCTCGCGCCAAGACACCCGATAAATCGGATAAACAATCTTCGATGCGTCATGCCAACAGCCGAAGAGCTCGCGTCTTGATTCTCAAAGAAGCCTCACGAGGTTCTAGTCTCTCGCTTCAAGATGTGAACCGATGATGGCTGCACCCTCTGGCTAGATGCATCTCTGAAATCACTGCCTGACTGCTTGGGAGGCAAGTAAAATTGTACATAGACGATCATTGACAGGTGGATGCGCGCGAGGCAATCATTCTTTGTCTTCCGCCGATTACCGCCGAACGTCGCCGAACCCGAACGTCGCCGAACGTATGGGAATCAGGGATCACTGCACCGAATCGGCTCTCCGAGTCTTGTTGGTGACATAAACATCATGCGAGTAGAAACTTTATTGGTCAAGACGAGCGCCTGTTTACTGAACCTTTCGAACATCTCTGCGACAGAGACAGCTTCATGGCAATTGCAGCAAGATGTTTACAAATGGGTTTCAATTCAACTTTTACATATACTGATGCCCGCTATCTTCCTCCAACCTCGGAGAAATACACTTTCCAAGCTCCACCAAATTGCTACACAAAAGTCATTTACCAGGGTCGTCGCCCCTAAGACAGCGCTTTCTCAAAGCATCCAGATGCAGATCCCCAGACCAGGCTAGTTGGCACCCTCGCGGCGCTTGATCTCAAGAGGAACAGTGACATCAGTCGTGAGAGTAAAGTCATTGAGCCTGTGACCAACAGGTGGGCCTCCTTTACGATCCACATCACCTACAAGCCTGAAGTCCCAGAAGCGCAGCATCTCGACAAACAAGACCTTGATAGCAGTGCTGCTGAAGAAACGGCCGGGACAGCTGTGGGTGCCGAGGCCCCAGGCCAGGTAATCGGATGTCGTTGTGATGTAGTGGAACTTGTTCTCGTTACCATCCATCTGACGCAGCTTGTAGAAGCGGAAGCCGTCAAACTCGCTTGCAGGGGCCTGGTCGGCAACCTCTGCGTAGCTCTGCTGGGTGCTTGGCGAGGTCATGACATGGTAGACTGGAACACCAATGCGAGTGCCGGCAGGGAGGGTGTGGCCGGTGGAAAGGGTGACGGGGCTCTGCACGATGCGAGCCATGTTGACAAGCTTGTTGGGGCACAGACGCATGCTCTCCTTAAGGAAGGAGTCGAGCTTGCGGAGCTTGACATAGGATGTGCGGCCCATGATGCGACGGCCCTTGTCATCCATTGTGAAGCCATCCTGTTGTAGGACGTCTTCGATCTCCTGGCGCAAGGGGGCGAAGTACTCTGGCCGCGTGGCCAAGTCGTACATTGCGCGGGTAACGGTGTAGCTGACGCTGTGAATAGAGACCCATGAGACTAGCACGCCAGTCAGTATTATTCCAGTACAGAGGTTCTTATGTAGACTTACGGGCAAGCTGGTTGAGAGCCAACGATGTAGCAATGTCCTCATGACTGGCACCCTTCGGGATGATGGTGTACTTCAGCAACCATGAGCAGAAGGTTCCCTGCGCATCATCGAACTCGAGGGCCTCTTCATCCGACATGTAATGTTGAAGAGGCTTCTTCTCGTCCATCCAAGTGTTGGGATCTTGCATCGCTGCTCTTTCCTTGACAAGGTTCTCGACAATCGGCATCAGAATCTTCTTGCCGCTCTCAAGGTGAGACTGCATCTGCTTGACTTCGGGCAAGTACTTGCCAATGAAAAGACGAAGCCAGTAAGGGTACTTGTTCAACGCATGGCGGGCGCGCATCAGATCAATGGTGTAGCCGATAGAAGAACGCAGCCATTCGGGCCTGCGGCTGATGGGGCGACCGATGAAGATACGCGATAGCATAAGGGCTGAGATCTTGGTGACGCTCATGTGAAGTCCCTTGGTGGACCACTTGTCGCTGCCGACGTCATTGAGCTCGATGTCCATCGCGAAGCGGAGCTCATCCAAGATGGCGGGAATGGCACCGTTGGTGTGTCTGGTAAGATCTATGCGGACAGTAGGAAGAAGCTCTGTGCCGTAGGTGCCTCCGCCAACCTTGGTGACGGCCATCGAATGGTCAATCTTGACTTCGGCGTGCAAAGAGACCTTTTCCTCGGGCATGTTCTTCACATCATCGACGAGGTTGCCAGGAAGAATGACGATGGGTCTTGATGTCTTTAGGATGAATGGTGTGTCGGGGTACTGTTTCCAAGTCAGAACTCATGTTCTTGGGGAAGCAATGCCGATGGATTGAGACTCACCTTTTCATACATGCGCGTTAGAGTGTTGAACACGCCCTCTGGGCCAGGATCCGGAATCTCATTGGGCATGTTCAGGTTCGGCTTCCGGAAGAAGGAATAGTATGTGACTGCACCGAGTGCAAGAACAATGGCCAACAGAGTTGTTGGCTGACAGCTCATAACAGAGCTCGCGACGGTGTGTGTGATCGCCATGATGAAGGCTGAGGGTATCGAACACTGCAAACAGGAGCGAACAGATTTGAGGGCTTTGATGACAGCAGAGATGGGCGATCTGGGTGACGATGGGTATTATTTAGTAGTGTGTGTATGTTCCTGAACTTGTAAGATTGATGATGCTTCTTCGTTCGCAACTCTGCTGGCCGAGCACGAACATATATCGGCAGAGCTCGTGCTTGACTGCAGACTCTCAAAATAGCGTGTAGTAAATAGCGTGTAGTACCTAGTCACTCTCATTATGCTTCTACCAAACACCGAGCTCCTGTTTCTGAGGCTGTGCAGCCCCGAGTCCGCCTGAAAGCCGGTGCGCCTACGGCGTTTTGACTGTGCCAGACCAAGCCCGGCTTGGCCCTGCTATGGAGACCCAAGACTGGGGCCAGTCGGAAGCCAGCTTCAGGAGGCTCAAGCTCCCACGGTGACTTTGTTGACTTGTCTTGGCGAGGCGAACCTCAATTACCTTCCATATGGTTGGCTACAGGATATTATTCACTTTACGGGGTTTGCCAAGCTGGGGCTGCCGTTGATTCATGTCATGTTCATGGCTGTTGGTGCCGGGCTCCCCACAGCCAAGGCCTATTCTAGGAGTGTCATGATTCGTTTGTGACAATGCTGTCTGGAGGTGGAAACTTCCAGGATCCCGGGGACAAAATGCATCGACCGGAGACTTTCCAGAAGTCAGTTCTCCATGTTTGTGAGATTGACTTTTGAAACCTATACCGATGGGGCAATCCTCTGCAACAGCTGAAATCCCTGTTCGGCAACGTTCGCACAGGACACCCCCGCCATGTTGGGATGGCACTCTCTAGACTTTGAATCAGCCACGAGTCTTGGCAATCCACAACGTCGAGGTGAACTTCGCATACTTACCCAGTACAGAGTAAAAGATAGGCCCACGTGGGGGTTACCGAAGGCTAAGGTTGGTGCACATAGGAACTCTGTGTTTAGCACTAAGTCCGTGTTCTTCCTGCTCGGCTGTAGAGTTCAGTGGTGATGTCGGCCGAGAGAACCTAGGCACTGACAGCTCCGAAAGTCCGGTTGCCAAGTTATGCAATGTAAATGAATTTGAAAGCACCGAAGTCATTAAGCTTATTCATGTTTGGATGTGTAATTCACGCGGTTAAAGACTGAACTATGGCTTTGAGATGAGTCCGAAGTGCGGAAGCTTCGTCCCGAATACGGTCAGGAACATTTCAAACGAGATACACGCACCCGAGAACTCACGGCAGGTCACTAAGTGTTAAGATCGTATTCAAAACTTTAGCAGAAACTTCATATTTCCGAATAGTTCGTATCAATAATGAAAACTCATAAAATCCCGCTTGTTGCCACGCTAAGAACGAAAACGAAACCATGTTTGACAACTTGGCATCACTACATCGAATGTTGCTTGCAAGCATGTAGATATCGCCCAAGAGCCACCATTGGGTAGCCATGTCGCATACAGCCAAAGTCCAACCAAAGAGTGTTTGGGAAGCCCACACTCACATACGCCTCCTGGTCCCAAGTGACGCCCTTCTCGGAGCCGACTTGTGTCCGAAGCAAATACCGAACTCCTCTCTCGATTGCCGGATCAGTGTGTGGCAAATGCGAAAGAAGAGCCATCACCGCCCAGGCAGTCTGAGTGGGTGTCGAGATGAGTCCTCGGCCAGCTAGGGACTCATCCCTGTACGTTCCGAGGCTCTCTCCCCAGCCACCATCAACATTCTGGACAGCCTTGATCCAGGAGATGGGCTCAGAAATGAGAATCCCTTCTGCTGGTTGCTCGACCGACTGCAGGTACGGAAGAGCGCAAAGAACACTGCTTGTTCCGTTCAGGTAGTTGACATGCCACCTTGCCCACCATGTTCCTGTGAGCTTGTCTTGTGACTTCGCAATGTACTGGAGGCCTTTTCTGCATGCCTCACGGACGCGTTGTAGTACAGCAGGAGGCATGATGGATGAGCAGGTTGGTTCCGTGATAATGTAGCCGAGGACCTCAAGAACACGGCCCGTGATATCGGGAACACTGGGATCGAAGAACTCGACACCATCTGCGAATGGAAAGAGATTTGCGACTTTGCTAGTGTTGTCGATGTCATAGGCACCCCATCCGCCATCGCCGCCCTGCATGGCCAGAAGCCAGTTCAAAGCTCGGGCTCCACAGGCAGAGTTGATCTCTTTGGGGTTTCTCATGACGATCGCAAAAAGGCATACAAGGGTATCATCGTTGTCGGGAAAGTACTCGTTCTGTATGGTTTCGTTAGCTAATGTTGCCGGTAAGGTATGCAATCAGGGCTGTACTTACACAGTATTGGAATGACCAACCACCAGGTAGGGAAGCTCGCGGATTTGTCACCAGATAGTCGCCGTGTGTTTGAAGAATCTGGTGGTCTTTGAACCACTTAATGGAAAGGTCGGTCCGATCATCGGCCAGCCCCGTCTCAAGTAGTCCCAGAGTCATTAGTGCCGTATCCCACACAGGGCCGATCGTCACTTGCATACGAAGGCCATCGGCGTCCTCCCAAAGCGCGTCTTCCATAGCTCTCGTCAAGTGACCCATGACGGGGTGGCTTGCTGGGAAACCGGCGGCGTGCAGACCAACCACGCAAAGGAAGTTGGAGATAGTGAGAGATCCAAAGCCTCCCGCATCGAGATGATTGATGATGTATTGCACGCATTGGTCGAGACAGTAGGTGCGCAACATGGACCTCTTCAAGACTGGCTCCATCACGCTAGCTGCCTTGTCGATCAAAGTGCATGCGAAACGACCAACTTGACCGTCCTTCCACAAGGTGGAAAGTTGCGGGATTGACTTCAAAGTCCGGTCCAACGGGTTCAGAAACAACTCGTCAAGGAAGTTGCCTCCCAAGGTCTCTTCGCTGTCGTTGGCTCCGAAGGGATGCAAAGGAAAGATCGGTTGGTGGTGCTTGAGCAGCATCACAGGCACAGCTGACACCCGCGACCAGTAAGAGAAAGAGTAGATGTTGACTGGTGAAAGACCGGCAGGAAGAGCCATGAGCTCAGCAGGAACCTGAGCCATGTCTTTCCATGCAATGATGCCGAAAAGTGCCAGCACCAATTGTGTCAAGACACCGACCTTTGCAACACCACCATGGCGGAGAACAAAAGCTCTTGCTTTGCGCATGGGCTTGCTGTTGACATTGGTACCGAGAAGCTTCAGTCCAAAGTAGGCTTCAACTGTGGTCGAGACATCGCCGTCCCAGTCGTGAACGGACGGTGCTAGACCCCAAGAGCCATCTTCGGTGTTTTGTTGAGAGAGCAGCCAGCGTTGGAACTTGTCTGCCTCATCTTCGGACAAAGGTATGCCGAGAATTTGTCGAATACATAGCCATTGTACGGTAAAGGAGATGCTGCTGCGGACTTCCAGATACCAGTGGCCGTCAGGCTTCATCTGGTCGTACGCATGTTCGGCAGCCTGCTGAATGCATTTTGTCGCAGACTCCGCAAGATCGTTGTCTTGTTGTGTGAGAAGAATGGTGTTTGTTGCCATGATTGTGTCTGATGATGCTCAAGTTCACAGCGATACTACGTTCAAGGAGTGAAGCCGGCTTCATATCTCGAACTCATATGTTGAGAGCGCCTCTTAGCTAAGCGTACAGCAGAGGCCCCTGCAGCCATCGAGATGCATTCCCCATGAGATACCAAGCGCCGCAGGAGACTTCTCGAGTGGACCTCTTCATGGTCTGTTACGTCACGAGGTTCTCTGGTAGACGGATTCCTAAAACAAGGACATCCCTTAGCGCGTTCAAAGATTGTTTTGGCACATTATCTCACTGTTAGTTTTGCTGCGTCTCATCTGCCAAGCCATTCTCTGCCAAGAGCTTCGTAGTACGGAGAAATAGAACTGGAGTTCGCCGGCATTCTGCCGTGTGTGCATCGAGATCTTTGCTTTCAGTAGTGAACGTGCTCATCGACTTTCTATGTCAGTGTCAGGTTCCCTGGCATGCTATTATTGGGGCATCGGGGTTTGCGCCAAGACGTCAGATGAAGGTATCGTGGTGGAGGCGATCCATCGCACTCTCCCCTGCGCCGATCGACTATGCGGGGTTACAATTCCCGCAGGAGAGAACTACTACACAGGCCGTGTTTTACAGTTCTACAGCTCCAAACGCGATCTTTCCCCGGTAGGAAACACGAGTCAAGGTCCAAAAACCCAATCCGGAAAAAAGCAGAACCTGATAATCGAATAACACCGCTTTATTCAGACGAAGACTATTGAGTCAGAGCACGCACGCCCTTCATTGCTGTCAGTCCCATCTGTCGGCCGGCTCAACGCCAAGAAACCACCGGGCTGTACCTTCCTACGGGTCAAAGGCGTGTCGTCCATTTTTGGAAAGCTATGGATATCCTGTTGATGTGGTCCCGCGTGGCCGGTCACACCTTCTCTAACGCCTTGGCCAGAAAGCTACCGTGTTGTTGGGCAGTAACGCTGGAATTAGACAGGCATCAATCCAGAAGCTTGGGGGTTGTGATCACGATATGTCACCGCAGATGTGAATCGCCATTCTTCATACCAGAACATAAAGATTGTGCAGATGTCATGCATGAACACCGTTGACATATCATGAGAACCGGCAACGTAAGATAGCCTATGGTCCATGAGCCAAATACGTTCTGGCATATCTTTTGTTTCTCTATGGATCACCACATTATCTGGTACTCATGCTTCGCCTAGTCTCAGACCTGAAGAAGTGTCTTGTCAACGACTCTTTGGGGGATTGCTCAGTGATAACTTTTCTTCCTCGTTTTTTCAAACTCATCTTACTCTTGTCAATTTTGGCTCATTCGATATATCTCAGAGCTAGAAGCCTTTTTGTGGCTTGCCAGCGCTGGTCAGCTACAGTCTATCAACCTCGTCGACAAACGACTTTCACAGTCACCATCACCACAGACACCTACACAAACACAACCATCATTGATACCACAACAAAAACAATGCATCTCACCACGATACACATGGCGTTAGTCGCCACAGTTTTGGCCGGCATCGTCTACTTCGCCTTCTCGTTATTCAAAGCGCGCAGCTTCTTTCGTCGTCTTCAGAAGGACGGCATCCCCATGCCTCCTCATCATCCCATATTGGGGCACCTTGGTCTGATGTTGAGCATCATGATATCTCTTCCGCGCGATGTCATGCCGACTGTGGTTCTCGCCGATCAAGTTCGCAGACGGTATCCACACCTGGACAAAGCTTTCTATCTAGACATGTGGCCATTCACTGGACCGATGTTGATGATCATCTCACCGGATCTGATGCGGCAAGCGACTCAAGGCGAGAATTCATTGCCCAAGGTAGCCTTCTTGAAGAACTACATCAAGCCGTTGAGCGGTGGACATGACCTCGTCAGCATGGAAGGTGACGAGTGGAGGCGCTGGAGAGATGTGTTTCGCCCAGCTTTCAGTCGCGCAACCGAGCTTGTGCCCAATATCGTGGAGACGATCTGCGTCTTCCGGGATCAGCTTGTTGGCAGAGCTCAAGGGAATAGTGGCTTGTTTCAACTGCATCACTCTGCGCTGAACCTGGCTATGGACATGTCCGGCAAAGCTCTATGGAATCATGACATGAACACCCAGAGGTCCTACAACGACATGGCCGACGCCATTGTTTCACAGCTTAGGTGGTTACTTGTCGAAGGCTTCATGCCATTTGCAAGTCTCAACTTCATCAGGCCTTTGGTACACAAGTATAACGGCTTTCGGATGGAGAGATACATCGCCGGCGTGCAGCACAGACAGAAGACCAACAAGGACGACGACGACTGCGTGATTAGCCGGGCCATCTCCAAGGTTCGCGCTCGACACACGGACAAAAGGCTCTCTACAGACCCATTTCGCGAACTCGGAGGCGAGGCTCATTTCAACAAAGTCATCAAGAGCCAAATGAGGTTTCTTCTTCTAGCAGGCTACGACACCACGGGTTCAACCATCACATACGTCCTGCATATCTTATCCCAACACCCCGAGGTCCTGGCCCGAGTACGGCAAGAGCATGACGAGGTGTTAGGCTCGAATGTGTCCCGCGCCGCCCAGCAGCTCAAAGAAAACCCGCACCTCGTCAATCGTGTTCCGTATACTACAGCGGTTATCAAGGAGACCTTGCGCATGTACCCACCAACGTCAACCCTTCGGAACGGAAAGCCGGGGTTTGACCTCTATGATCGAGAAACTCCGGGCTCTACTGTTAGATACCCCACAGAAGGGTGTATTGTTTTTGGCAATCACCACGGCCTGCATCACAACCCTAGATACTGGAAAGAGCCCGATACGTTTCTTCCTGAGCGTTTTCTCACAGCCCCGGGTGACCCTTCGGGCTTACATCCACTCCAGGATGCGTGGCGTCCGGTAAGTCAGCTGAAACTTTCTCGTTATTTCACAGAACCAAACTAACATTCACATGTTCTAGTTCGAGAAAGGACCTCGGGCATGCATGGGCTCGGAGCTTGCAATGGTCGAGATCAAGGCTGTCATCATGCTTGTTGCTCGGGAATTTGATTTCACGCCAGCTTATCAGGAATGGGAGGCGTCGCAGTCCAAGCAGGCGGTGAGGGAGAATAAGATTGGGTTGGGAGTCTTGCTTCCAGGCAGTGCGCCAAAGCATGTCAACGGCGATCGCGTGTATCAGACTACTGGAGGTGGAGGAAGTCATCCGGCGGATGGCTACCCGTGTCGGGTGAGGTTTGCGCCAGGAGTTTAGCGGATTGAACTTTCAATGAAATACTACGTGTTTTGAATGCATGATATTTGTGCAAAGTTGCGATCAGCTCGTATTCTTCTTACCGTGGGGGCAAAGGTGGTTGATGTTGTGATTATTCTTGTCTCGCTCCACACCTAGAACTTACAGTCGTTAGGTCATGGCCAGAGTCAATCCCTATGGTTCAAAAATGTTGGAATAGTTCTATCACAGATGACTAAAGTCTATAATGTTGTTTACAAGTAGGCAGTCGGCGGAACTTTGCTAAATTGGTACACCCGGGACCGAAACTGTACAGCCGAGACCGATACAGACAGCCACAGACAGCCGTTATCCAAATTTTAACCTCAGCCATGATGTCAATGAGAGACTAAGTAGCTTAGAAATTCATGGCGTATAACAGCGTTAAAACCTACAAATCACTGCATGTCATCCCGCCAACTTCCCGAAAACATAGTGTTTTGCATTTCGTCTGAAGTGATCTGCCGGAAAGCAAAAGTCATGAACCGCCAAGGCGTACGCTCATAGCCCCAAAGCTACGGACTTGGAATTCTGACAGCTAGAACTTGAGACGGCTCGAGGCGTTGCAAATCGGCATGGCTACGAGGCGCCAAGACGAGAACGAGGGGTCTAATTCTGGTGCCGGGAACTTTCAGTTGATGCGTCACGTAGTCATCTTTTGCCGAAATATCTGCCTTGGCATGTGTACGCAGTATGTTTTCGCCCAGCCTTGGCCCTGAGGAACCAGAAAGCCTTTTGCAACAGACACAGCGTATCGTTGCTACGCCCGCCCCAAAGAAAGGCATGAGACATGAGACAAAGGCACCGGCATGGAGGTGGGGTCTTATCCGCATACCCCGCAGCCCGCACCGGCGCTGGGGGTCCGTCGGCGATTCTGGTCCCCAGGGACCCCTGTGTTGGAACTCATCGTTATATCGGGGACCGCACATAACGAGAACGAGAACTACCTCATCTCGAAGACGGATTGCAATGATAATGATGGCGCAAGTGACGACTGATCGCGCGATCCTCGGGTTCGAGCAAGTTGGTCAGATAGTCTTTTCGCAGCTGCGCGTGTCCTCGCAAGTATACGGACGGCCATACTCAACATGGAGGCCACAATCAACCGTCTGGACAACCATCATGCCCAAAGCAACAGCTCAACGCATATGGGTAGAGACAATTATGAGCTTTCGAGAGGCTACGTCCTGGCATCAACAATCATTGCAATCCTATTTGCACTCTTTTCCTACTTCAAGAAATCATCCAAATGCACTCCTCTACCATGGGTAAATCAACCTGGGCCTTTCGATATTTTTCGAATGAAGGCCAAATACAGGTTTCTCAGGGGAGCTAGAGACATGGTTCTTCAGGGATTTGCGGACTTCCCTGACAGCGCCGGCTTCCGGATGGTTGCTGACGGTGGTGAAATCGTGATGCTCGCGCCAAAATATGCAGCTGAGCTGAAAAACGACCATAGAGTCGACTTTGTGAAGCTGTTTTTACAGGTAAAGAATACTATTCCTGAGATCCGAATTCACTGTGCTAGGTCTGATCACAGAGAATAGGACTTCCACGAGGGGATACCGGGCTTTGACTTTACCCAGCAAGGTGCTCGGGACGCGAAGATACTGCGAGAAGTAACTAAAAGCCAACTAACACATCACTTGAGTAAGACGCATTGAGACGCGATGTGTGGACATGTAATAACAGTTGAATTAGGCAAAATCACCGACTCACTATCGACCGAATGCACGGCCTCTATGCAAAGAATGTTCACAGACAATGAAGGTAGCTTTTCTCGAGTGTCTCCAGACTTATAAATAACGACTAACATGCACTCCAAGAGTACCACGATGTCGAACTTAGATCTTCGCTTCTGGATCTTATTTCACGGATATCGTCAAAGGCTTTTCTCGGCGGCGATCCATTGTATCAAAATGAGGATTGGCTCAAAATCACCACCACGTACGCTGGAACGGTCAATCGTGCAGCGGTGATGCTCCGACTATGGCCACGCGCGCTTCGTCCTTTGGTGCACTGGGTGCTTCCGTCTTGTCACGAAGCGCGCACTCAGGTCCGCCTGGCTCGCCGATTATTCGAGCCAATGGTTGAGCGAAGACGTCGAGACAAGGCAGAAGACCCGAACGTCGTGTTTGATGACACTGTCGAGTGGGCCGAAAAGGCTGCGAAAGGCATGCCCTATGATGCATCTGCGGTTCAACTTTTGTTTTCCATGGCCGCTATGCACACCACCACGGACCTTCTGACTCAAGTTATTCTCGATCTTGCAGCTCATCCAGGGATGCTCGATCCTCTGCGCAAAGAGATTGAGACTGTCCTCAGCGAGGAAGGCGGATGGACCAAGGCAGCACTCCACAGGATGAAGCTCCTTGATAGTGTGTTGAAGGAGTGCCAGAGAATGAAACCAGCGGCCATTAGTGGCCTGCGGGGAATTCTGAACACGGACGTTACGCTATCTGATGGACTCCGCCTGGCCGAGGGAACGTCCATCGCTGTATCGTCCCATCTGCACTGGGACGAGAAGATCTACAAAGACCCGCACAAGTGGGATGGCTGGCGTTTTTACAATCTACGCCAGGTGCCCGGAATGGAGCACCGGTCTCAGCTAGTCTCTTCGACCTCCCCCGAGCACATGGGGTTCGGCATTGGAACGCACGCATGCCCTGGCCGTTTCTTTGGGGCGCATGAGGTGAAGGTAGCTCTGTGCCATTTTGTCTTGAACTACGACTGGAAGCTCAGTGAAGGCGCCGTGCCGCAGACGCGAACTTTCATGTGGTCGCTTGTAGCTGACCCAAAGGCAAAGATCTCCATTCGGAGAAGACGCCATTAGCAATTAGTTTCAACTCAGATATATGGCTGTGCAAGTGAAATTGCCAGAGATACGCGTCATGCTTCTAGGCCAGGCATCAAGAAATCAAGTACATGCGTTCAAGATACTGCTTCAAGGCCTAGAATTGCATTTGATCATCGCTGGGACTTCCGTTCGCGTAATAATTGACTGGTGTTGGGGAAACTTTAGCTTTTCTTCTAGGGATGTCTTTATCGTGCACCGTTGGAACAGAAAATGTCGCCGAGACATCATCTGGGTGGCCGTTGCCTAGTATGCGGCCGGAGGGCTGAGGCGGACTTCCAGAGTTGGCATCGCCGCTGCTGGCAGTGTAAACTTAACGTAAGCTCGAAAGCTTTACACTTTACACCTACGTCATTTTCGGTACCATTGCGTTTCTGTGTCGTTCAACTCAAGCTGCTTGTGCCTTGACTCCCAATTGGCAGATGTCCTAACCACAAGCGGCCGATTCTTACCGTCTCAATTCTAAGCGGTCGTCTTTTTGGGAGGCTAGAAGCCTCTGGGCTGAGGTGACAAGTCCTCTAAACCGCAAGTATCTTAGTTTAATTTAGCAACTAGCGTTTCCTGTCCTTGGCTGCAGTAACCTGCCAAGACATGACATCTGAGTAGAAGTGCGAAATTGAGAGATGCTTCTCCGCAATCAATTCTCGCTGACTGATCTGTCAACGCAGGGCCATCTCCAAGACAGCACATGCAAAAGTGATTTCCCATTGACGCTTTGAGAGACTTGCTGTCTTACGAAGAGTTTTGATACCATAGTCGATGACTCGACGGGCTAGACCGTGGGCGGAGCGCCAAACAAGTTCGCTCGCAACGATGGCTTCGGCTCAACCATTGAATGACTTCTCACAAGCCCATGACAATTGAATATATATTCATCGGTAAACATTCCACTGTCGACGCCTAAGCACTCAACCACATCCGCTACCACAGCTACAACATTCGATCTGATAATTCATCATACCCTATACAATATTTGATCATTCACTACACCTGGCTCTCGCTCAAGCTTTCAAATCAACTAATCTCATCAACATGGGCAACGTTATCTCCCTTGTCTCCACTTCGGCTGACACCATCAATGCCTTTGCGAAGCAACGCAAAGAACTCCACGCTAAACTCGCTGATCTACAAGACCCGGCAAAGCTTGTGTTGAACACCGCCGGTGTCATTGCCAAGACATTGTCATTCAATGCGTGCTCTGATTCGTTATTCAAGGCCGTCAAAACACTTTCCGGGGGCCAGGCACATGGCGAGCTCGTCAAGCTGGGTGGCCAGATCCAGAAGAACGTGGAGCAAATCTCCAACGGAGTTGATTCGCTCAACAACCACCAAAACCAAAAAGGCCACAGCTTTCCTCAGCACGTTCACGACTTCATCGCCTCCTGCTATGACGAAAATTCCGAAGCTGGTGAAGACGAATACTTCTTCGTATATCATCCTGGCACCGACTGGTACCCGGCCTTCAACCGCCTGTTGAAAGATTATCCACTTCCCAAGTTCTGTGGCACATTTCACAGTATTGGGGCAATGTCAGTGTTCCTGGAAAAGTTCAGGCTGGTTGTTGGACCAGGCCCTACGATCAACATTTTGATCCCAGCTGTCCATTTGTTCGTTGTACCGGATGAGATCGAAATCCCATCGGACTTGTTTCCTATTCGCATTAGAGGAGAGCTTCACCAAAGTGGTAACCCCTACGTCCACGTCAACATAAGAAACATGTCACCACTTCAGCGGGAATGCTTATACAATGTTGCGAACATCAATAAGATTAGTGCGACCGACGGTGACGCCAAAGTCGCAAACCGACAACAAAACATTCATGGCAACTGGCGCCGAAAGGTCTACTCGATGTCTCGAGCAGCCGCAGTAGGCGCGCCTGCGGCTGCTAAGCATATTGCTACTTGCAGAGCGCTGAGTGGACTTCTCGCCGCGCCCATGGCTGTTGCCTGTCCTCCTTTGCTGGTCACAGTCGCGGTAGGATGCGCCGTGGCTGCTCTTAGTTGCGGTGCTGTTGCAGGGATCAGACCTGGTAAGGCTGCGAAACATGACGCCGAAATTAAATGGGACAGACGATTCGGCGCGGAGAAGGGCAGTTTATCTGGGCACAATCTGCTGGCAAAGATGAAGGAAATTGAATTGTGAATGCAATATGTCTCAGAGGTTTCAGCGGCAATGGCTGGGCGGTTGAACGACTAACGGTATTCTTATTCATTACTTCAAATCGTTTGGTCTGCATTCACAACTTTCAGATGACTCGTTTCTTGGCAGCAATTCGACTAGGGAGTAATATATGCAGTGACAATGATTGTGTACGCGCAATAAGTTGATGCTCAATTCTTAATCGAAACACAGAATTGAAGACGCCAAGTGAATGGAATGTTTGCGGCCACAAATTGCGTGTCCCCTATATCTGATCCGTGGCTAATAGTCCACCGGGAATCGAGCTCTGAGACGTTCGCCATACTTGTAAAACAAGAATGGAACAGGAACAAACGCGATCCCGATGAAAGCAAGCAGACTGTTTCCCCATCCAAGTCCCAACGCTTTGTACAGAGGCGGCCCAGCAAGAGGTAGAAATGCTCCGAACAGACTTCTCATGAACGTATTCGCGGCCAAGGCCGATGCAGACGCCTCGGCACCAAATGCATCCACGAGATAAATCTGAGACGGCATGAGAATGATAAAGGAGCCAAAGCCAATGACAAATGTGCCGAGGACTGGAACGATCCAGTGTGTATCACCTGCAGCACTCCAACCGTACCAGAAGAAGCCGATTGAGACGACAGGAGCCATCCAGACCGACAGCAGTAGGCGAATTTCGGGCCGCGCTGGCACTCCAGTAGACTTGGCCGCTTTGACTTGCTTGTCGCTTACTGCGCCGACTAGTCCGACGCCGAATATCATTCCAATCGCCAGACCCAGGTATGCTAGTCCAGCCTGAGAAGGGCCCCAGCCGTACTTGACCTGGAAGACAGCGGGGAAGGTTGTATAAAGAAGGTACGTGAGCCCGAACATGAAGGCGCAGTAAAGAGAAATGAGAGAAATGATTGGCGAGAACATAAGCATCTTGGTCGGGCGGGCGATAGCTCTCCACAGCAACTGTCCTTGTGTAATATTCTTCGCAGTTCGGGCTCGTAGGCGATCGTTGCCGGTGGCCTTGCGCAAGTATGCAGCCTTTCGTTCAAGTAAAATGGGTTCGAAGGTTTCTCGCATGATGACAACGCCGATCAGAGAGACCACACCAGCCTGCGAACTCTCGTTAGATGTGTGCACGCAACAAAGAAGTATCTGAGACCTACCAAGATGAAGATCACCCAAAATGTCCATCGCCAACCACTGTACTGCGTAAGTGCGCCTCCTACGACAGGGCCAACGACTGGACCTAGTAGGGGACCAAGACTGAATAGCGCCATAGCCTTGCCGCGCTCATCTGCCTTGTACATGTCGGCAATGGTGCCTCCTCCAACGGCCATCGGCGCTGCACCGGCACAGCCAGCCAGAAACCTGAAGGCGAGGAACATGGAAGCGTTTGTGCTTAGAGCGCATCCAATTGTGAAAGCTTCATATGTTATGTTGCAGATGTGATAGACGGCAAGTCTACCATAGATCTCTGACAAGGGAGCAATGAGAAACGGGCCTACGCAGTATCCCAAGACGTAGATGGACACAGTTAAAGATGCAACCATAGAGCTGGTGATTTCAAACTCCTTGACAAGGTACTGAGCTCCAGGCGCAAACATTACAGCTGCCAAGTTTCTGAAAAGATATTGGAATTAGAGATCTGTGTATGATATGGCTGTTGACCTTGACGCGAGAGATTGACATACGAGTACAGCGTGAACGAGCTGACGAGGAGAACGTGGGCAAGCTTCGTTCGCGGTCCCCAGTTTTGGGGGTTCAGAACATCTTTTGGGCCTTCCCAATCAACGACCGACGGGTCGCTGTTTGCTTTCTCGAAGGCAAGGCTGTTGACAGACTCCACGGGAGACTGCAAGTTCTCGTAGGGCGACCTGCGCTGGGCATCACGATCTTGCTGCGTGAGCGATGCCATGTCGATGACTTTACTCATTCTTCTCGATAACTCTCAAAGTCTGTGGAATATGAAAATGTTTGGACAGCACAATTGTTGTCGATGTAACGTGCCAGGCAAAATTGCTGGCAACATCACTATATTCTAGGCGCAGATCTTAGACAAATGTCCAAGGATAGCATCGCCATCACCGACAAGTGATCAGCCTAATGTCCAGCTTACCCTGTTCACGTCAAACTTTGGGTGTGGCCATGCCAAGGCAGAATAGCAATCGCCGTAAATAGCACCGGGGACCATCACGCCTCGATGCACATATCCAGAATGTCATTATCGAGGTAGTTCAGCCTGTAAATCTTGTGCACGTCCTCATCCCGATTTTCTATCCAGCCCCAAAAGTCGCCGGTGCGGGCAGAAAGAGCTTCTTGATTCATGAAACCCTGAGCGAATGGGTTGCCTGCTGAGCGAGTAACACTTCAGACAAACCCACGCGTCTCCGACGGCCTCAACCCGCCCCTCCTCGTTCTCGTGATCCTTGGCATGTGAACCGGGGTACCTGATCGACAAGTCCCGGCTCCGGTCCCCACCATTGATGGCCGCACGGCGGTTCCCAGAATGTCGGGGCTGCTGCCAAGACTGGACGCTCGGCACCAGTTATTTTGCCCAGAAACGGCGTCGCGTAATCTTGACCAGGCCTTTGAGGCGATGCAGAGAGGCTCATCTCCACATCGTTCACATATAGTTACAGTGACGCTACTTGCACCGCTCCATGGGTGGTTTTCGTGATCAAGTTCAAAATACCAATTGCCAAGCGGGACCTTAGCCTCCAACTTATCAACATGTCTCCTGCCAAAGAGATGTTCATTTCTACTCTGCACGAGCGCGGTGCTCTGCTTCTGTTCATCGCCGTCATCTTTTCTGCTTCATACATCTATCCTCGGCTGCGTGTTAGACAAAGACTCAAGCAGGTTCCTTTGATGGGAGAAGAGCTTGGGGGCTACTATAAGCGCCGCAACGAGTTCTTGAGGGATCCCATGAGATTCTACTGGGAAGGTTATCAGAGGTGCAAGAACAAGTGTTTCCGTGTGACACATTATGAAGGTAGGCTGTCTCTGTCTGCATGTTCAACGTTGAGTAGCTGACCCCGTCACAGGTGAACGGATTGTTCTCCCAGGAGCGGCGCTGGACGAGCTCTGGAATATGTCGGAAGCTGTCCTCAATAAAAATAAAGCATATGATCAGGTAAGATCACGAGTCAAAGTGCACTGTGATATCTCAGTCAGACGAAATACTAATGGGCCATTTTTATACAGAGGGTACTCAGACAGTACACGGGTTTGCCATCCGGCAACCCCTTTCTGGTGCACTGCATCCGCTCAGACCTAACCAGAAATCTCAGTATGTCCGATGCCTCAATGGCCAACCGACCAGAATGACTAACTTGCCGCAGAACGCATCAACCATCATCTGGTCTCCGAGGTTGAGAAGACAGTCGATGAGGTCATTGGCCCATGCGAAGAATGGACCTCCCACCCGATCTATCGGACTTCACTCCGGATCGTTGCCATCGTCTCCGGCTCTGTCTACGTCGGGCCAGACGTATGCCGGAACGAACAGTTCATCCATGATAGCAGTATGTTTCCCCTCTGATTTTCTCACATACCAAAGCTTACAAAACGTGCAGTTCACTTCACAGAAAATGTCTTGGCTGCTGTACACATGCTTCAGATGTATCCAGGTTGGATGCGCCCAATCGCCCGCTTCTTCAAGCGCGAGCGAACCCAACTAGCCAAGTCATGGAACCATCTGAAAGCCTCAAAGAGGCTTGTGGTGCCAATTATTCAACAGCGACGTGAAGAGGTTCAGGCCGGCCGTGCTTCCTACGACGACATGCTCGCCTGGATGATGGCGAAGCAAGGTGAGTGGAAGCAAACCGACGACGATGTAGCTGGGTCGATGGTTCAGCTTGGTGTTGCCTCGACCCACAATACATCTTCAACGATTGCGCAAACGCTGTTCCAGTTGGCCATTCGCCCAGAGCTAGTCGAGGAGCTTCGCGAAGAAGCACAGAGGGTTTGCGACCAATTTGACGGACAGCTGAGTCCCGTTGCCCTGCATGAGTTGAAGCTCCTCGATAGCGTCATGAAAGAGGCCCAGCGACTTAACCCCACAACACCTTCCCATTTCCACCGCGTTGTTGAGAGGGATATCACCCTCAAAGACGGGACTCTCATCCCTCAAGGCATCACGGTGGAAGCCATCTTTGCGCCGCCCTTGTTTGACCCGGTCCTCTTCCCCAACCCACAAGAGTTTGATCCGTATCGCTTTCTTAAGCTTCGCAGGGGAGAGACTCCAGACCCCAATCACTACAAGAACAAGGAACAGTACACGTTCAGCCATGCGACCAAAGAGAACCTGGCGTGGGGCTACGGAGCTCATGTCTGCCCAGGCCGCTACTTCGCCAACAATGAAATCAAATTGATCTTGGCGCGTATGCTTTTGCGTTACGACATCAGAATGCCTGGAGGAGTCAAGGAAGTGATGAAGCCTCAGAGGGGCGGTATGGGATGGACACCTGACTTGCGGAAGCCGATTGAGTTCCGAGCAATCGGGAGGTAGTCGCAACAAGCGATCAAGATGTTTCTAGTTTGTACAAAATGCAAGTCTTCCATATCAACTGTGGTTGTGACGAGATTTGTCCAATAACACTCCTTGGATTCTCACGCCTGGAATTCATGACAAAACATTGCCCTCCCATCCCAACTGCAATAGTACGCTGAAACAGTGAGTTTATTGGGCTCCCATTTTCCAAAGTGATTGACTTGGAGATCTTCGTTATAACTGAAGTGGCTGCATCGTAGGCGACACAGGAACGAGAGGCAAGTTCTGGAATCGACACAATTGCACCTCCGCAAGAACTTACTTTTCCTTTCGGACATTGAAGTCGGCAAAGTGATACGGAATTTTGATTTAGCGATCTCGATCAAAAACACAGCCCGCCCTGAAGGTTCGAGACCCGCGGAACTGACAATGCGATCTTCGCCCCTGATGCTTGTCAGTAAACGCACGCTCCAATTCTAATTATGCACGTAACGCATCTGGGGAGTGCCATTACACGCCAAGCCCTACAGTGAGATACTTGAGTCAAGAGCCCCATGGAACCTGTCAAGCTTGATCGACGTTCAGCCCCATGGATGCCGATGTCCGCCGGAGCTCCTAGTTTAGTAGGGCGGGTGCCGTACATGGCCGCAAACCCAGGGCTCTGTTCCATTGTTTCCGGCAGTCAGGGCTCAAATGATAGCATCATGAGTTTCTGCCGGCCTACGGCAGTAGAACGGAGACTTGGCAGCTCCGACCAAGAATTCAAGGCATGATTGAACACTGGTTTGACCGTTTCCGCCGGGACAAATTACGTCGTCGTGAAAGCGTTTAGAGCCAAAGTTTCTAATTCTGAACTTCTTGGAACACCTCCTGTCCATTGAAAAGCGCGTGTTGCTCCCACATTGTTTATCAACCAAACACTTTCATCTGCCTTAGCAATTCAGGAATCGGAGAGCACTATCAACCACAATGAGTCAAATCGTCGAACTCGGGTGGATCCCTGTAAAACAGGACTACGAGGATTCTCCCGTCACCAAGTCTATCAAGGAACTGCACTCGAAGGTCATCGGCAGCTCCGACCTGGTAGGCCAATGGGAAGGCGTCCAGGGTCCCGGCGGACTGGATGGCAGCCCGGTGAAGAGTGTCCACTTGGCTGCGGGTAGGATGCGATGCCCCATATTGCGATGAATCTTAGCGGCGGCTAACTCTGATCAGTCTGGACCTCCGTCGAAGCTGCAGATGCCGCGAAACAATCCCCAGATGGTCTTGAGATGAGGAAGCTGTGGGGCCAAGTCATTGAGATGTCCAGCCCTTCAGGACCTGTACTACCCTGGACAGGATATTTCAACCTGGGCGGCGGAGACTTTGCGAAAGTCGCTGCGTCTAATGTCGTTCTTTTGACTGGGTCGTATTTGCCAGTGGACGCTGATACCGCGGCGTTCGAGGAGAAGTGGCAGTCTATGATGCGTGCCCAGGCAAGTTCAGGGGGTGTCACAGCTGGTTTCTTAGCGGGTGTACATGGATGGTCTGTTGGGGAGGTCGTATACAAGGGCGAGAAGAAGAAGGCGTTCATGGTTGTGACTGGATGGGACAGCGAGGAGAGCGTGAAGGCGGGGATCGGTGGAGACAAGAGAACGAAGTTCGAAGAAGCGTTGAAGGAGTTCAACATTCAACAACAGGAACATGTTTGTACCGGGCTGAAGAAAATCAAGTAGTCGAATAGTCTGAATATCTTCATGATGGAGCAAACAATATACCACTCTTGAAAACGTGAAAGAAAGCAATTCGGTCTCCGAGTGCATCGGTCATGTCATGTGACCAACCACGTGATCATCACCACTCTGCGATCGCAATTTTACGCTCAATCCGGCGGCGTTCAGGAGCTCATAGCGGTCCGGTCCACGCATTCGTCGGGACCAAGTCGCGCAAAAGAGACGCGCCGAGACCACACACCGCAGCGCGCTCCCGAGATGAACAACTTCAGGCGGTCTCGGGCAGACGCAGGTTGGTTCTCGGTCGGCCTCGCCTCCTCATTTCCCGATCTCGGCTCCGACGACGGCAACCTATCAGATCTTCGCTTCTGCAACACCGACCTGAAGCCGGGATGCAAGGTGTTCCACGCGCCGAAAGCGTTCGGCTCGGTGCAGCAGGGTACGGAAGTGGACATCTCGCCTGATGCGTTTGAGAGTGCCGAGATGGAGGGCGACTTGAAGGACCAGGTGATGGTGTTCCGGTTCAAGGGGAAGTTTCACGCGATTGATCATGTGAGTTGGCAGGTGTGATGCTGGAGTCTTACCAGGCTAAGATTTGAGTAGAAATGCCCTCATTCATCATATCCTCTATCTCAAGGCGTTCCGTTCGATATTGAGGATTTCGGTATCGTGCTCAGCACTGGAGTGACGTGCCCGAAACACAGCTGGTCCTTTGACCTTACGACAGGGATGTCAGATCGGGCGAGATACAAGCTGGGAGTCTGGGAGGTGCAGCTGCGCGATGCTGCAGGCTCTGCGAATATGATCAAACTAGATGACGGAAGCCCGGACACCCCGGAGAAGGAGGTTTGGGTGAGGAGGAAGCAGCGAATCGGTTAGACTAATCCATGATACCACGTTTCTTTTCATCCCAAGACGCCAAGTTCGAGCGTTGCATTAAATCGTCACATTCACGATTGATACCAGCGGAATTATTGCAACAAAAAAAGATGTACTTCGCGTACTAAAACTGTCTATGGGGGTATGTTACATGTACATGTTCGTTCTCAATATTTAACATGGAAAATACAAGCAGATAAGAACACCGACTGGCGCTTAGTACCAGATGGCCTTGTTCCAGAAGAGGGCCTTGTCGTTGGCAAGGTCATCCTCATCGAGGTAGAAGGTGGTGTTGAAGACAATCTGAGTGCCGGCAGTGGTGTCGTTGCCGTACTGGGGCCACTCGAGCTTGTCCTCGGCCCACATCGTGTTGGGGTTGCCGGTCAGGACGAAGGACATGAGGTACTTCTGCATCATGACGGCAATGGTGGCGTTGACAGAGGTGCTGCCGCCCATGCCACCACCGCTGGGAGGGCCGCCGGCGCTGGATGAAGCGGTCGCAGAGGCAGCGGCAGACGTAGCAGTCGCGTTGGAGGCCGCGGTGGTGGTCGTCGTCGTGCTGTCGGAGGAGGAGTCAGACAGGGTGTAGGTGCTGTACCAGTAGTAGCTCTGGTCAGTGCCGTGGGTAGCCTGGTCCAGCGCGACGAGGCCGTTCCAGGTCTGGTTGTTCATGGCGTGGGTGAGGGCGAGGTTGTGGGCCGTCAGGTCGAAGTGCTGCTTCATGTCGGCGAAGCGCAGGCCGGGCTCGGTGTAGTCGTCCTCGGGGTACAGCGCGAGGATCTCGTCGACGACGGAGTCGGTGATGGCGGGGAAGAAGATGCGCAGGTAGGTCGCGACGTCCTCGGTGGTGTTCACGCCCGAGTAGGACTGGGAGTTGGCCTCGTGCAGCTCGTGGGTGGCGACGACGGGGCCGGAGAAGTTGAAGCGGCCCTGGTAGAGCTGGGCCTCGTACGTGTCGGCGATGATGTCGCCGTCGACGCGGGGCTGGAACTGGTAGGTGTAGGCGTCCTGGACGGTGGTGGCGGCGGTGTTGAGCGTGTCGAAGTCGACGCTGCGCATGCACTCGATGCTGCCGCCCGCGCAGCCGGCCTCAGAGGAGACGTTCAGCCAGAAGGCGTCGGCGTGCTGGTGGCCGGCGCCGGGGACGAAGCCGGGGGACATGACGTAGGCGCGGCTGTAGAGCTGCTCGGCGTGGCCGGCGAAGCGGGTCATCTGGAAGAGGACCTGGGAGGCGCCGGCGGAGAAACCAACTGCAGTGATCTCATCTGGGTTACCGCCGAACTGGGAGATGTACTTCTTGGTCCACTTGAAGGCGTGCTCGACATCCCAGATGGCGGTGTTGGAGGTACCGCCCTCGTGCAAGAAGGTGGGACCGTTGGCCAGGCCAGTCATGCCGAGACGGTAGTTGTAGGCAACGTAGACAAAGTCCTGGGACAGATCGAAGAGACCTTCGGGGGTGTTCTCGGACTTGCTGCCACCGGTGAAGCCTCCGCCATATGTCCAGACCATCACGGGTAGGTTCTTGCCCTCGGAGTTAGCAGGGGCCCAGACATCCATGTACAAGCAGTCCTCCTCGGAGCTGCAAGCAACATCGGCGGAAGCCAAGTCACCGGTGTTGACCTCCGTCTCAACGGGAGGGTCCTGGGGCTTGGCCCAGCGGAGGTCGCCGGTCGGGACGGCGGCGAAGCGGATGTTCTGGTACTTGTAGTATCCGACGGACTCGTTGCCGGCGGTGGCGACCACGGTGCAGTAGTCGAGGGTGACGGAGGGCATGGTGCCGGAGCCGGCGGTCGCGGTCGGGGCCGGGGTGGTGGTCTGGGCGACGGCCGCCGAAGCTGCCATCAGCAGCGATGAGTATTGGAATTTCATATTGGGTATTCTGAGCGAAGGTTGGTAGCGATCGGATGTTGTCGTGAGTTGCGATGCTTCCAAACAAAATTCACAATATTGAGGCCATGAAGAGCCCGATATATATAATCACCATTCATCTCGTTGAAAAGTCTTGTCAACACCATCCATGGTTCTCCGCATTCACCGGTGAGCACGACGCGTACTCCGAGCCGCGTAAGGTAGCGCACCTCTGAGCCTCATTTACAATCGTCATGCTTCCCTGCGTTCATCATTAAGGACCATCTCGAAAAACAAGCGCGGCGCAGGAGGCTTGGGTCGCGATGTTGTAATTGGAAAACAACCGTCTCTGATGATTGGCTCGCATCACCCCCACAAGGCTTTTTAGAGTGGGATGAACTCTCGATATGGCTCCGGTTCATGAATCGGAGTTGATTTTAGCGCGGGAACTTGCCGCCCCCTACCGAGTTTTAGGGCCTCGGAAAGATGTCCCACAATTTAGAAAGGGGTCTTGGCCCCCGGAAGGCTATTCCAGAAGCCGTTGTCTTTGGCAACTTTGTGTTGGTTGTCGATCTCTTGCTCTCTCAGCCCAGCGGAGAGTGGGAGGTGGGGTTGAAGCGAGAGAAAGGGGGCGGAATCGGTCGCTTTAGTGCTGTCGGACCGCACCCACTTTCCGCTCCGCCTTTGGTGCCGGCACCGATGAGCCACATCTAAGGCTCTTCGCGAATGCGAAAGCCGAGAATGAAGATGTAAAATATATTGCAGTCATGTCCGGAGCCCCGAGATCGCCGCGGTTGAGTTTGGCGTTTTGACGCGCACCGCGAAGGACAGAAGCTTGTCTTTGAGTGAGTAAGACCAACAACGGGCACGCCGACTTGGCAGTGGGCCCAATGTGTGAGAAGATGTTCTATGAGAAGTTTTGAGAAATAAACCATCGACTGTGTAGTTCAGAAATCATGCTAAGAAAGTCCGGAAAGAACTCATGATCAAAAAGCTCGAGGCCAATAGCTAGAATTGACTCATGCGAGATCGATGATCTGGTTCCACGACATCTGGATGCAATTGTAACTGCACGTAAGCTCGTACGAAGTCATTATTCATACCGGGCTTCTCAATCCACGACCTGCAGCGGTCTTGAGCGGTTCGAGTGTGCATACCAAGAATACAGCTCGCCAGGATATACAACAGAAATCTACGTTCATGGGTCATATTGTTTATACGAAGAAATCAATATCTTGTCTAAACTTCTTCCTCGAGCAAGAGACAAACCCCGTTTGACCTGCGTATCAAGTTTCACAAGAAACTATCCTGTCGTAATCACTAAGGACCACTTGATCTCTTAAATCGCAACCATCCGGTGTTGTGCCTTCACTTCCATTTTTGTTCCTCACAAAGTTCTAAGTAGACCCGTCTCCGAGAACACGGATAAGCAAGGCCGCTTGTGAGCCTAGAATCTCGTTCATTCTCCAAATATGCACAAATCGGCCTCATAGTTCTTCATCTACTGACCTAGAGTCCCTCCCGAAGCACGGCACGATTCCCAACTTGAAGACCATCACCAGGCTATCCATCACGGATCACCAATACCAAGAACAAAAACTTGCCGTAGCTCCGGCTCTGCGGTCTGTCCACGTAACAAAGGGACAGTCCAGCCTCTTCTATTGTCTCCACGTTATTTAGCTTGCCCACGAGCCATGGAGGTGTCACCCCCGCGTTGCTCTCCAAATTTAGATTCGCCTTGGGCCTCCTTAGTTTCCGCACTTCATCGGCTTTGCCCCACACCCTCTACCACTACCGCTAGGGCTGTTACCATCCATGCGACAAGTCCGGGCCAGACCCTTTACTTGATCACGTAAACATTGGCTAGGGTTCAAGCAGTTGGCCATGCCTCTTGATCTCCTCCAAGCGACACAATGGGGAGAAAAGGTTTCTCTCAAGTCTCCCTTGCTAACATCGAGTTTTGAATCACCATAATGTTCATGAATGGTTCTCAACTGGAATCGCGCATTTGAAATGACCGCTATTTCTATCGCTGTACATACACATCCAACACGCCCTATTGCCGCTGTTTTCTCTCCTCGTCCAAAAGTCGCCTCATTTGCATAACGGTCCTGACCTTTTGTGAACACGTCCAGAGCCCGTCGCCTTTCTCCTCGAGGTCGTAAGGTGACGGTAAATCTGGATTGATAAAACCATCGGCCTTCATGCCCTCCCAATACTCTCTGAACCCTTGCTCTGACATCTTATCCTCATATTCACGGAGGAATGCATCCTCATGATATGCCCTCACTGCTTTGATATGACCAGGTAGGATTTGCCCACCGTTGACTTGTGCAAGAGTGAAGGCGCCCATGTGCTCCAGTCTCTCGACACCAAGCTCTTCTGAGGATTCATCTTCAACCACACGAACAATGGCTCCAAAAATGCGCTCAGAAGCAGCATAGTCCGGGTCTTCGTCTTCCCCGGAAAGGTCCAAGGGAGCACCAGAGGGCATGGCGGGTTGCAGATGCCATCGAAGCCCAAGTGAATACATTGCCGCACAAGGGGATAAGCTGTAACTCACTATGAACCTTTGACGCGTCAGTGTTGTCTGCTCCACCATGTCTTCAACTCCCAAAGCTACCAGCGTTTCATCGCGCAGGTTGTTTATTTTGATGGAGTGCATCTGATCTCCAGAACAGCCTCCGTGGACAGCTACCCAATGGACTCCATCAACTGGATTTCTATGGTGCACGAGGTAGCACTTGATGGCGAAGTCGATCTCCCGAACTCCGATATCTCGGTAACTCCTAAATGAGCCTCTTGCGTCGGGTTTGCCCACAGGATCTTCGTTCTAGGCAGTCTCTTTGTCGGCGTTTTCGACATCAACTGTGCGCTTGGTTCTGGGTGCGCGCTTCTTCTTCTTGCCCTTGGCCTTGGCCTTGCCCTTTCTTTTTCTGGCTGAGCCTCCTTTGGATTTCGGCTTGCCACTCTTGGCCTCGTTCCGCTCGCCTTCGTCCTTATCTTCTTCGTCTTCTTCGCCTTCATCCCCTTCGTCAGCTTCCCCGCCAACATCGTCGGTCTTCTCGTTGCCTGCGGTGATGCTGCTCACACCGATTGCAGTTACTCCTGACGGATCGCCAACGTCGTACGCAATGAGAAATGCTGGACCAGAAACAAGCCCAACGTGGCCAGGCGGTGCAAAGCCTAACAGGCTATGATTAAGCCATTTCTCTTGTCTAACGGCGTTTTCGTTGGCGTTGAAAGTGATTAGGTCCACTCCGTAAGGAGTAATGGGTTGCCTCCATTCATTGTTGAAAGTCCACGAGGCGGCGGGGAGCTTCATTTCCTTGACATAGTCGAATGCTTCTTGGCGGTCTGTTTCGATGTGGAGCTTCCCGATGGAATCGTCAAATGTGACTTTGAGCCAGACGAATTGAGGCTCGTCGGTGCAGGGAAGAAACAACGCGCGGTAATGGTGTTCTGAGGGCCGTTGCGTCTTGCTGAATTCGGCAAATCTCGCGCAAATTCGTTCGTGTTCAGTGGGAACATCATACCGGCACACTTCGTCACAGTACGTAGTCTTGCAAGTTGAGCAGCGGTTGAACTTGCGGGGGACTGTGAATTTGTTGCAAGCAGCGCAGGCTTTCTCGTCGGTATCTTCATCGTCCTGCCATTTCTCCGGTGTCGATGTACTGAAGAATGCAGTTTCCAGATACTCGTGGAGGGCCCAGGTCGGCTTGCATTCAGCGGCGACGTCAGTTGGGCGAGGCTCGGCGGCGGTGTCGGGAGCTGGCTTATACTCGTCTAGTTGTAAAGAAAAGCGAAGGGTCGGCATGGTGATCGTAGCGATAGTGACTATTGATAGGCGTGTGACAGTCGTTATGGATGAATGAGCGATGATTGAAGATGCGTGGTTGGAGAAAGGAAGTTGTTGTGGGACGAAGTCTGTCGAAGTCAGTGGACAAGAAGATGCGCCAGCAGTACCTTATGCGCTGTTCTTTCCACTCCCGTCGTGGCTTCGTTTTGAGAAAGTCATTTGTTGAATGCGTGGGAAAGATCGTACTTGCTTGGCCAGTTTGGCAGGATTCGGTCATGGAGGTTTCCCTGCGGCGCCCGTATGCCACTGCCTCCACTGCCATGAGGCGCAAGCCCGAAACGGCGTGCCGGAAGGTGGTCAACGGCTGTGCATGCCTGAAAGTCAAACGTCGGACAAGAAAAATAAGGTCGGGAAGGATCTTGGCGTGAACCTTCTGTCGCGGGACAATTGTCGGTGTGACTCAAAAGCGAAGGGACGATGAAGGCAACGAAAATGCAGGTACTTAGAGAATGGAAGGGAAAGTAAGAGGCAGCTGTTGTAACTGCATATTTCAATCCAGTAGCATGGCGCTTTCCAATCCAATGAAGATGGCAGCCTCGAAAATGCCGTCATCATTGAGCGCCGTCCACTCGACACATCACCTGCCGCGCGATTGAACTCCTACAATCACCACGCCTTGGCACCATGGCTTGAGGGAACAGGCTACCTGACGCCCTTGTTTCTTCACAAGAGAAAGAAGGGGATCGCTCCTTGCAATATGGGGCAGTGGCTGTCCCCGGCAATCCAGCGGCACATGCTGCATCCGCCAGTTGCTGTCCACCGATTGTCCAAGACGGAAGTCGTTGCACTACTCGAGGTTGCTTCAGAAGTACAACACGACGTCACGAAAGCAGAAAGCATTGACAGACTCCAGTCTCTTGCTGCACAATTAATGCAACCATGGGCGGCTTCGGCAAGAATCCCCCCCAAGGGTACTTCGTTCGCATGAGCCACTGGAGTCCCAAAGATGCCGATGCAGGGACGCTGCGACCCGTACCTACGATCAAAGACGCCTTCGTCAAGCTCGTGTCATCAAAGCGAACAGTCCAAGCCCTTCTGAATCTGTACTACGAGTATCAGCGCGCTGACGAGGTTCCCGATAGCCTCTTCTTCTTCCCATACCATACCGACCTCGATCGCCTGAGCGAATGACGATGCTACATCAACAAACACAGGGTCGTCGCAATCAGTCAGAGCAGATTCTACCAGTGCAACCATCCGGGAATCACGGACTATGCGCTACGATGTCTCGCGATGCAAGTTCGTCAATTGTGGGCCGAGATGGCCCCCCAACTGAGGTTCGACTCGTGTGTACTGGATGTTGAGGTAAAGAACTTCGGCTTCGTCGTCAGCTTGATTGAGATCAACCCATGGGGTGCGCATGCGGGATCCGGAAGTTTGCTGTTCCACTGGTTGGACGATGCCGATATCCTCAACCACAGGGGGTGGGATCCGGAGCCGGCCGTGGTCATCAGACTCGTGGAAGAAGGCGAATCGCCGGTGCTTTCACGCGATGAAGCCTACAGGACCGGGCGGGAACGAATCATCGAGGATGAGCTGCGCTGCCTGAGAGAACGCGGCATGGAATGGATTTTGGGGTATGATGCGCATGAAAAGTTCATGGCGCTGTCGCTGCCCGGTGCCTATTTTAGACCCACGACTAGAAAGGAAGGGCTTGAGATGTTCCAACGGAAAAGGGCGGGCATCGATAAGACAGGCGACGACGAGAGATTGGCCGCGAGAGACCACCCTCGACTTGTGAAGTTGAGAAGAGCATCATTGCAAGGTAAACACTGACAATTGAGAACATCATGTGTGCCGAGATATGTACCTGGTACGTAGGTATTGACTAGGATGTTGATCCGTGCAGCCATTACACGGCAATCTTCACTCACCACGAGAGAGTCGAGTGTCAGGTTAAACGCCGGCCATTCATCGAAATTAACTTTTGCTTGATTGGCTTTTCTCTTCCGGCCAAACGACGATGGCATTATTCCGGCTATGATTGACCATTTCATTGGTTGAAGACTAGTCTTCTGGGTCTTCCCCTCTCTGCCGGGATCCATCTTCGATCACCACGCACAAGTGTATCTCCACTTGTACCATCACCAGACTCATCTCAAACACCATCTCGGGCTCTTTTGGTCCGGTCATGTGAACTTCACACCGATGGACATTGAAATGTGGCGTTATGCTCTTCTCAGTAGAGGGGTCAGATGAAGTGTAAAACAGACAACTCCCCTTTCGACTCCTCGATAGCCAAGTCTGGGAGGTTCACAAAACTACATGTACTGGCGGCAGCATCGGATGCTAAGCGACGATGGCGAACCTCAAAGTCGTCGATGTCCGCGTCGACCATTATCGACCGAACAACACGTTGGGAATCCACGTCGAAAGACCTCGCATCTCATGGCGGTACAGTGACGCGCCCCCAAACTTCACCCCCGGCGAGCGCGGCGAGCGGATCATCCGGATCTCGCGTCTCTCAAGCTCCGGCCCCACCGTCCTCGGCGAGTTTTCTGGCAATGACACCAACACCCAAGACGTCCCTTGGCCGGTAAGCGAAGCCATAGGGTCTCGTGAGAAGTACTCTGTGGAGGTGCGTGCTCGCGGTGCGGATCAAACGGATCTGTCGCCATGGAGTGAGCCCTACGTATTCGAGACCGGCTTGCTGAGTCGTGGCGACTGGAGCAGCAAGCTCATTTCGGCACCATGGGCGGAAGAGGGCAAAGACGCGCCGCAGCCCGAGGACTTGTTCCGAAGGGAGTTCAAGTCTGAGGGCCGTGTGCAGTCTGCACGGCTTTATGTGACCGCCCAGGGCATCTACGAGGCCGAGATCAACGGGAAGAGGGTCGGCGACTACTTCCTTGCACCCGGCTGGACGAGCTACGACGGCCGACTGCAGTATCAGACATATGATGTCACCGAGCACATCTCATCTTCTTCCAACTGCATCGGAATCCGCGTGGCCGAGGGCTGGTTCAACGGCCGCATCGGATTCGAGGGAGGCCGTCGCAGTATCTGGGGCACCAGAACTGCCGTTATGGCTCAGCTTGAGATCACCTACAAGGACGGAAGATTAGAGACCGTCATCACAGACGATACTTGGAAGGTTATCCGTGGACCGACAAAGCTTGCCGAGATCTATGACGGAGAGAAGTACGACGCCACTGCAGAAGTTGCCGGCTGGTCTACCACATCGACGAGCGGTGACTGGTCACCGGTAGAGGTTCTGCCTGAATTGCCCAGTGATGTGGACCTCATCGCGGGATTTGGAGAGCCGGTTCGGCGCATGGAATCCTGGATACCCAAAGAACTGATCACGACACCATCCGGCAAAATCATCCTCGATTTTGGCCAGAACCTTGTTGGATATGTCCGATTCAAGAACGTTGAGGCCGAGCGCGGCCACCAGCTCACCTTCCGTCACGCAGAAGTCCTCGAAAATAGAGAGCTCGGCACTAGGCCTCTGCGTGATTGTCAAGCAACGGATGTTTACACCTTCAAGGGCGATCCTGAGGGTGAGAGCTGGGAACCGCGCTTCAGCTTCCACGGCTTCCGCTACCTTCAGATTGACGGCTGGCCGGGGTATCTCAATCCCTGCAGAGGAGCGCTTAAAGTTGTCGTCTGTCATACGGACATGCAAGAAGCAGGCACCTTTTCCTGCTCAGATAGGCGGCTGAACCAGCTCTTCAGCAATGTCCGCTGGTCCATGAGGGGCAACTTCCTGTCTGTGCCCACCGACTGCCCTCAAAGAGATGAGCGGCTGGGATGGACGGGAGACCTCGCGCTCTTTGCACCCACGGCTACCTACGTCTACGACTGCTTCGGCATCCTGAAGAACTGGCTAGCAGATGTCGCCTTTGATCAAAAGGAGCTGGAGGGGATCCCACCTATGGTATCTCCGAATGTCCTCAAGGGCCATCAGAACTGGGGCAAGATTGGAGCCAACGCCATCTGGCATGATGTTGTCGTCCTCGCGCCATGGGCCCTTTACGAAGAGACGGGTAATACAAGCATTCTTCGGGACCAGTATGAATCCATGACAACGTGGATTCAAAAGATTGCAAGGAACAAAAGTGGACCAGTTCATCTTTGGGATTTTGGATTGTTCCAACTTGGAGTAAGTCGCAGGTGTCAATACTGCCATTGACAAAGAAATGACTAACATCCCTAGGACTGGCTGGACCCGAACGCACCCCCGGATGAGCCGATGAAGGCAGTCACTGATCCTCCTCTTGTCGCCAACGCATTCCTCATCCGGTCACTAGACCTACTCATCCAAGTCGCAACCATTCTTGAAAAGAACGAAGACGCAGAGCACTACCGCAAAGAATCTGCCGCAGCCCGACAAGAATTCCTTGATGAGTACGTCAGCGCCAACGGACGCCTGACTTCCGACTCTCAGACAGCTTACGCCCTCGCAATCGCCTTCGACCTTCTTTCTCCAAAGCAGACGCAGCGTGCAGGCGACCGTCTTTCGGAGATCGTCCGCCGCAACAGCTTCAGAATTGGCACAGGCTTCGCTGGCACGCCGTATATCTGTGAAGCACTCACGCGTACGGGACACAGCGACGTGGCGTACGCGATGCTGCTGAACGAAACGTGCCCTTCATGGCTGTATCCCGTCAAGATGGAGGCTACGACGGTCTGGGAGCGCTGGGATAGCATGCTGCCCGACGGCTCGATCAACCCCGGCGACATGACGTCGTTCAACCACTATGCGTTTGGTGCTGTGGCCAAGTTCATGGTAGAGCGGTTGACTGGGTTGAAACGGCTGGATCCTGGTTGGAAGAGGTCAAGGGCTGAGCCAGTGCTGGGCGGCGAGTTCACGCATGCGGCGGCTGAGCATCTCACTCCATATGGAAAGGTTTCCTGCAAATGGGAACTGACCGGCAATGGCACTGCTCCTTCAGAATTGAAGGTTCAAGTTGTCGTTCCGCCTCTGACAGAGATGGAAGTGGTGTTGCCTGGCAAGGATGGACAGAAAGTCGAGGTTGTCGGGTCAGGTGAGTGGTCTTTCGTGATGGAGTATGAGCGAAAGCATAAGTGGCCGGTGAAGGCGCTTTCCATCTTCCCAGAGTAGATATACATAGGATCAGATGAGCGATTAGGAGTCTTGGTATTCGCGCTGGCGTTGCCAACAGCCTGGTTGATGGATGTTGAGTGTGCTGCCAAGACTTGTGCCAACGGGCGCCAAGCACTCCGGCCGGCTGGGCTGCAGAAAGTAAGGGGCTTTTGTCACCTTGGCTGAACGACATCTCAGAGAGACGACCACGAAACACATCAAGTCAATTGGAGCGCAATTATATTTCCATTGTCCAATTCATGGTTCCATACTTCAGCTAGCCTATGCATACATGATCTTTTAGTAGGTGCCCGCAGACTTGATGATGATGTTGGCCTTGGCAATCTCAGCGTACTCCTCGTCCCTCTTCTCCTCGTCACGCTTGTAGGTACCGGCCGACTTGATCACAATCGAGTCCTTTGCAAGATCGGCGTACTGGGAAGTCTGAAGTCAGGACATGCCATACCATTCAGAGTCGCACGAAGTAACTTACCTCTTCACCGCGCTTATAGGTTCCAGCGGACTTGATAACAATAGAGTCCTTCGCCAAGTCGCCGTAGTCCTCGCCACGCTTGTAGGTGCCTGCGGACTTGATGACGATGCTGTCCTTCGCCAGCTGCTCGTAGTCGGCCTCGCGCTTCTCCTCGCCCCTCTTGTATGTACCCGCAGACTTGATCACGATGGAGTCCTTGGCCAAGTCGGCGTACGCTTCGCCGCGCTTGTAAGTGCCGGCCGACTTGATGACGATCGAGTCCTTGGCGAGGTCGGCGTAGTCGGCGGCGACGGGGGCGGCGACGGCGCCGAGGGCCTGGAGGGCCACGACGGTGAGGACGGAGAGGTGCATTTTGGACAAGTTGGTTGAGGGCAATTGGGAGAAGCGGGATATTTGCTTGGGGCAAGGAGGTTACAGGCGGGTCTTTATGTGAGGAGTAAGACTTGAGACCGCTCACATCGTCTACGGGACTAGTACTTCACAGCAGGCGGTCTTATCGCATCCTTCTGAGATGGCAAGCCGGATGGAGCGTGATCTTTCTTGCACGACCCGTTGCTCGCCACAGTGCCGAGTCGTATGTCCTAGACAGGAAGGCGAACAAGCTAGCTCATGACGTTTGAAGATCTAGACTATGAAATAGTTCCTTTGGCTTCTGCGATGTAACATGAACCTTGACACCCATGTGTTATTCTTCGCATGATTGGTTCAACAAAGCTTGAGATTGGGTTTCCATTTGTCTCATAAGTACGACGAACCCTCTTTGGCCGTGTTCCAGGAGCCCAATCCCTCGGTGGCGGGGCTGCGCTTGCATCCTTTTCGGACTTCCACGACCAGACATAAAACGCTCTTGATGGGGACATTCGAATCCTGCCGTCCTGAATGGTCAGTATCAGCCGCGAAGCTTTTCGGGAAGAGATCCACGACGAGCTGCTGGGGATTTTTGAAGCGGCACCCATGCAAGTGCTAGGCCGAATCAAGAAGCTCGATGGCCGAAGGAATAGGCTACAGCATTTTGTATAAGCATGGCGCATCGGCCCACCAAGTCATCATGTGGGCGTCTTACTTGCCGGATCTTTCTTCCGATGGAAGGCTGGTGGTCCGAGAAAGAAGCAGGCTGTGAAGAATCCAACGTGCCGCTTCTCCCAGCTTGCCTTTACCATGCTAAAATTTTGAGATTCTTGGGACATTTCTGACCTTTTACCTTGGATCAACCAGAACGCAGCCACAATCCTGAGTATCGCCATGTGGTGGAAATTTGGTTCGAGATATGAAAGCCTTCCGCAATCAGAGGGCAAGGAGCCTGGTGCACCTTCTAGGCGCTCAATATGGTTCAATCACCGATGGCCACAATCGAATATCCTCCTCATCACCACCAACTCGGTGACGCTCATTGCGCTTATCTATACTATCTGGGCAGGAGAGCCGAATACTTCGACAAAGAGATGCACACAGACACTTTCTACGCCATGTGAGTTTAAGCAATAAACAAGATCACAGAGTACTTTCACTGACGATTGCTACAGCACCGGCTCTCGAGGCGATCAAGTACAAGACGCCAGAGCACTACAATGCAGAGTTCAGGCAAACGAACAAGTGGCGAGGTCCACCTGGGAATCATTCCAACGCTGTCGATGTCGCCTGGCATGAGATCGAACTGGGCGCCGGTGGGATCTGGGTCTCTGAGGAGGAAGTCAATTTGTTGAACATGACCGACTCGGCAGAGCTGCCCTTCCATAAAATTCCCGAAGAAAAAGGCGGGGGTTACCTGGCCATGCTGGAGGTGTTCCATCTGCTTCATTGCTTGGTCAGTTCATCACCTGTTGGTTGCTCTAAAATCACCTGTGCCTAACCTGATTCTCAGAACTCGTTGCGGATGGGCTTGTTCTACAACTATGAGCATTATAAGTTCCTTGACGAAGGTGTTCCCGACGAGAATATCTATACTCACTACGGTAAGTACCCAGTTGCATTATCAAAGCTTAACGAAAATAAGCTCCAAATTGACTTTTGCATCGTCAACTCAGACCACTGCATCGATATGCTCCGGATGAACCTTATGTGCTACGCGGACGTCACCCCGGCCCTATTTGTGGACCCGCTCAGCAATCCCTTGCGCAGAGACGCGCTGCCCAACTGGTCATCGATGCATACTTGCAGAGACTTTGACGCCATATTGGAGTGGAACAAGCACGGTCCCAGATCGGTACGTTGGCGGGATGCCGGTGCCAATCCGGCGTGGGATCCGAATCTCGAGGGTGCAGAGCAACCGTTTCCGCCTGAGGGACATGCGGAAGAAGGGCACCATCACGGATAGCAAGGCTTTGTGGTCAATATCTGTATGGTAGCAGTTCTGTATTTCTATCATATTACATGAATGATGAAATTGGGCATTGTGTGAGGAATGAAATTGGTATCCTAAACTTCGTCGTCGCTCCTCATCCGGCGTCCCCGGTTATCGCTCTTCTGCGTCCAACTCATTTCTGTATCTTTACAATATCCTGAAACGTCTGAAAGAAAGATATCTAGATGATGGATATGAGTCGTTGTGTAGAAATGACGAGCTTGGACCGTTGGCTTACCTGAAACTTCGTCATTCCAGATATCGTAGCAACTGTCCCTCTATTCGCAGGCTTTGGTGTCGCAGCAAGTGATGCTATATCCACCAGAGGGTGCGTAGCCGCAGAAAACCTTGTCGGAGTTGCACTTGCCGCCGTAGAACCCCTGAGTTCCGGGGCTTTCGGTCGTGCAACCGGCCTGAACGCCAGCGCTGGCGAACAGGAGGGCGGTAACCACAGTAAGGATCTGCTTGGAGAAGTACATCTTGGTGGTGATGATTGAGGTCGGAGTCTTGGAGAAAATGGGTAGGCGGGCTTTGTGAGCTGTAGGAAATTGATCTGATGCGCGATGTTTGAGGTGTCTGGTCTCGAAAGGCGGGATAATAACTGCTGCTTTATAGCTGTTCCTTCTCATGGTATTGCCCATACAAACATTGTACTCGGGCCATAGCTCCGGGGTTGATAGTATGATCCCCGATGAGACAATAGAGTTCATACATGCAGAGAGACTATGGTTTGAGATCGGAGGAGCACATGGTCATTGCGACCCAGGGAGCTCGTCTCCCAAGGCCAACCCCCTTTTGATATATTAATTGCCCCCCAAGGCTCATGATTCATGAGTCTACGTCCTTGTCCTTGACCTTTATACACTATCATGATCTCCTGTTACCGCCGCTAGGCTTTGATGATGCGGATGGGCCTAAGTTCATATGGTTGCAAGAGAAACAAGTGACGTTAAGGTCGAAATTCTGTTCCAAAGACGATGGCCTAGGTTGACAAGAGGTTGCTTTCACTGGCAACGGTTCAAGGGAAGACAAGTATCCGTGGTCGGATTGCTCAGATCAGACCATGTGGAGACTGGAAGTCTGATCTCCCCACAACCCGTGCCGTGGCTAGGATAGAATTCGGAAACACGGCCTGAACTCTAACATATTATCTTACTGGTGACGGTGAACGTGGGACAAGAGGCGCAAGTGGAAAGCGCATTGCAATAGAATCATAAAGGGCCGGAACTTCCATTCTTCCTTGTCTCAGTGGGGAGCAGATATGTTAACAGAACACTATCAGTAGGACTCGACATAAACGCATATTGAATCGCGAATGGAGAAAGGTTTCTGGTAAGAAATCTTCTCGATAGACTCAACCTTAGACTCTCTCCGATAACCACGGGCATCTAAATTATTTGACATCTGAAGCGTAAGCTTCTGACAGACAAGCAACGAAGGATTAACGATGGCTCCAGTATACATGGTGAGTTGACTGACGCGGTCTAGCTTGCCTCAACATACGACATTGAAGATTCAGAGATATGGGCCTCAAAGCCCGAGGGTGTCCTCCTACTTGGGCCGAATCACTAACGCTCTTTGGCTACAGCCTCGTAGTGTTGAAATGGTGACCGACTCGGCCATGGTGACTGTAGTTGTCGGAGAGGATATGAAGGAGTGTTTCATTTTCTGGCGGGACAAAGCGCACCAGCATCCCACCGGAACTTGGCTTGCATGTTTGAGCTTTTAAAGTGAGGATAGTCTACCGTTGCATCCCACCGGCACGTGGATACGGGCTGTGGGCTTGACGGCTTTGGCAAGGCACATGTCCACCGAGTGGCAATGTTTCCATGACTCGCAAGGGGGAGCGGAAGGAAAGAACACAATGGAGCCAAGAAGACTCGTTTGTGCTGTGAAATTGAGCGCGGGTGTCAGACTGTAAAATGAGCCCGTGGCTATCATTAAAACCGAAGTCGCCAACATTGGAGCACGTGCCGGCTACACAATCAGCCGCGACTCTACCATGAAAAGATACTTTTCCATGGCATTGGATGTAAAATAATGAGATAGCGGTGTCCCTCATGTCGATTGATCAGCCTACACCATTACGAACTGAGATATTATGGAATTGGATGTCGTACTGCAATCACAATCGGTTTTGCTAGTCGGGTGTTACGACCCGTAAACAAGGATAACAGCTGAACGACCCACTTGGGCGTCGGGCGGCTAGGACAGGACATTTGTACTGCAGGATCACGGGAACAACAGGGACTC
>JAKMXC010000428.1:0-53793 GCA_025328345.1 Colletotrichum sp. SAR11_59
ACACCTCGGGCCAAGGCGACTTCAGGGGATACTACCACGACGGCGCATACACAGCCCGCCCGGCAAACTGGGAGGAGGCCAACGACACAAGCACACATGAAGAGGGCGAATGGGAAGAAGAAAACGGCGGCGATGGCTACTTCGACCCCAACGAAGACGACCCCGCCGTCCTGCACGAGGCCTACTTCGCCTCCATCCTGGCGCGCTTCAACTCCCTCCGCGGCACCCTCCACGCCAACCCCCCCGCCTCCGCCGTCGCGGCCCTTCCAAAGAGCCACGGCCACTTCGTTGGCGCCTTTGGCCCCAAGTCCTCCACCTTCTCCGTCTGGTCGCAGCGCCTGCGCACGTCGGACCCGATGCCGGCGCAGGTGGCGTCGATGGACAAGGACGGCGTGCTGCGGGTCATCCGGGTGCTGCTGGGCGGCAAGTTCCTTAGGAGAGGGTACGAGCTGCGGGAGCGCACGAGTCGGTGGCTGTGGGCGCTGCTGGCGCGGCTGCCGGAGCGCGGGGAGCTGAACCACGCGGAGATCGGATGGGTTAGGGACCTGGGGAGGAGGGCGGTGTTGATGATGCAGAGCCTGGCGGACATGGCGCGGTTGAGGGATGCGTTGGAGGAGGAGGGGATGGACCTGGGGGTGCACGACGCCGTTGACGAGAGCTCCGACGACGAGGACGTCATGCGGGAGATGGAGGTTGAGGAGAGGGACGGGGAAGCGCCGGCTCCCGATAGCGAGACTAAGGTTCCCGCTGAGGACACGCAAGAGGAGGTTGCTGAATCCCACAAGCCTGCCGAGCAAGGCGAGGTTGAGGACGGAGAGGTCGACGACGATCAAAAGTCGGAACCGATGGACGTTTCTGAGGACGGCGAGGTGGATGAAGGCGAGGTGGCGGAGGAGTCTGCACCTGCTGAGACGTTGGAGGAGGCTAGAGCTCGCCTTCTTGCTCAGCTCGATACGACGGCGGCAGACGTGCCTGTTGAGGCAGCAGAGAAGGCCGAGTCTGACGACGAAGACATGTCGGATCAGCTGCGTGCGCGGATGAACATGCGAGCCACGCTTAATATGATCTTGACAGTCGCGGGTGAGTTCTACGGGCAGCGGGACCTGCTGGAGTTTCGGGACCCGTTCACAGGTATGTAACATCATGAAGGGAATCGCTGGTGGAAAATGTGTACAATTCGTGGCTTGATGAGCCCCCAAACGTAGCATGCTAGCCTATGATATCGATACAAACAGTGGTGGCACAAGAACCCATTCTGGGCATACATAATACAGTCCACCTCAAAACCTCCTCAGGTTCATCCTGCCCCCGCAAAGAGATAAATCCATGCAGACGTCCTCAAAGCAGCTCTTGCCGAGTACAAATGCATTCATCCCCCGAATCTTCAAAAAAGAAAGTGAACTCCACACGCCTGCGCCCATGGAAACATCGTACAACAGAAACAAAACTTCCCTTCGCATCCTCTATGCATCGCTCATATCAGTATCAGGGGTAACCAGAAAATCCGCGTCCTCAAAGTCGTCCGCGACGACCAGGTTCTCCTGTCCCGCATTCTTGCCGCGGCGGCTCTTTCGCGGCACTGCAAGAGTTCTCGCATTCGCCCAGCCAGACGGCGCAAGGCTGCGCGGGCTGATGGCACCCTCCAGCCACGCATCGTGGTTCGCCCACATCTTGACGGGTGCATCGCTCTCCTCCTCGTCGTCAAAGAAGCGCTTGCGACTGCGGCCGTCACTGGCGGTGCTCTCGACGCTCTCGACGCTCTCCTGAGAGCTGCTCAGGCCCGGCATGTCGTCGAGGCCCGGGACGTCGTTGTCGGAGGAGAACTCGTCCTCGTCGGCGGTTGCGGGCTGCGCGGAGAGGCCGCCGACCTTGTTGATGCCGCAGAAGGGCATGAGCTCGCGCTGCGAGGCGGCGGCACTGCGCTGCTTGCGGGAAGTAGTGCCTGTCGGGGTTGTCCGGACGACGGCGGGGCCAGAGACAGGAGAGCTGTCGCTCCACAGCTTAAAGCTGCTGTAGGTACCCGTCTTGTAGCCTTCCGGGACGGACTTGCGGATGCGCATGCCGACGGAGATGAGGTTGGACTGGACGTCCGAGGGGAGGCTGTTCTCGGGAGCCGCTGGTGAAGGGCCGGCGGGCGCTGGGCCGGGGCGGGTGGTGAAGAAGGAGGTGATTTGGCGCTGGGAGGGGTCGACTGAGGCGCCGGCGAAGGGACGCTTCGTTCTTGGGGCCGACATGGTGCAGCGGATGGGGAGGTCGAAAGACCAGGCCACGGTTACGGTTTGCTTGAGGCTTTGGCTGATGGTGACGAGAGGTTGTCGTTCGTCAGGTCGAGGCCCTAGCGTTTTAGCTCGGAGGGTTGAGGAAGCTAAGATCGTGGGATGCGGGTTCTTGGTGGTTGGTAGAGTGGAGAGTGTCTCTTTGTCGGACAATTTAAAAAACGACGGTAACCGTAGAAACAATCGGAAAGCGATTGAAGTATGACGTGCAGAAGCGAGAAAGAGGGGAGATGTTGAAAGGAGGGAGAGAGGAGAAGTGGTTGGGAGGAGATTAAGTTGAAGTGGAAGGGCACGTGGAGTGAGGTGAAATGACGGCGGCGGAGGCTGGGCTCTGCGGTGCCAGGTCACTGGCGGCGTTCCAAGGTGAAGCAGGAGCCCACTGACGATCCGCAAGACCCAGCTGATCGCGTCTGGGCGTGTTTTTTCGCGAAGAATGCGCGTGAGGTGGGCCACTTTAGCAGGTTTTATGGATCCCATGTGCACTGAAACTGACATTGGCCTCCTAGTGATTGGCGCCGCCGCCCATTCCCTCGCTACCCAATCGTCGGGGACGCTGACGACGGCGTTGGTGAGCAGCAAAAAAACTGGCTTGGGCCCGGCCGGGAAGGCAGGGAAGTGGATGCACCCGTTCCATGGACTCCGGCAGGTCTATTTTCGGGGTCCAAACATCTTTTTCCTCACGTTGAAATGCAGTTTGCGAAACGCAATCGTTTTTTGGGATGCCAGCGTTGCGGGTGCTCCATGCTCTCAGGGCTCCGTTGTCTGCTCTCTGTGCACTGAGCAGGAATTGCTTTTTGAGAACCCCCCTACACTCAGCGGCGAGGTGACGCATCTGATGGGTGATCCTGTGTGAAAACGGCGCTGATTTGCAGGAGTGGCACAACCGAGGCCAATTTACACCAAGCGAGCGAGGGCAATGTGCATCAGTGAGGAGGAGCTCCCCCAACACCCACGTTCCGGCGGTGTAACCTGCAGCAAGATGGCGGACGTTATCTTGGGGCTGAACTGGCCAATGCTATCAGTCGGTAAGACATGCACCAGTCCAGATCTGTGAGAACAAATCAGAGCAGATTAACGGTGCCCCATCTCAACGTGTTAGCCATACCAAGCATACTTCTCCTCTGCCATATGTATGATAATGAGAGTGCTCATCAGTCGGGGTCGATGTTGAGTTAAGACACTGAGTTCTAGAATCCCAAGACGCCGACCGTACGGAAAGGCCGACGGCATGAAACAAATCTTAAGGATAGACACTCGAGCCACATCACACGAGCACGTCTTCATCACGACACCATGCATTAATATGAGAACCAAGTGGGCGGGTGGGATGTGGAGCATCGCAGATCTATCAAGGTGCACACATTGAATACACAAGCAGCACACATGTAGCGGACACTTCAGACACGCGAGCATTTCATCATCACTTGACACCACACACTGCATTTCACCAGTCACGACAATCACATTTTGGGGGTCCGACGTTTGTGGAAACCATTGAATTTCGCAAGCAGTGCTGATTCCTCCGAACTCACTGCACTCGGGTATGAAGCGATCCTCAATCAGCGGTTCCACGTCCTCACGTCCAGGTCAGGTCATCGCAAGACCACCCCAAACGCTCATGTGAAAAGCCATTTCCAGCTGTCCACCCCATGCAGAGAGAAGACGACGACGTAAACTCCAGGCGTAAACGCAGAACGACGTTAGGAAAAAGGAAGACGACGACGAAGAGCGGTTCTTGTGTGCTTTTGGTAAGAGAAATGCATTCGATTCGTTTTGCGTGTGTGATGCAAGGATATCCGGAGACCCCAAACGCCCCTGTGATTTTTGATTTGGTCAAAAGGAATTTTTGGATGTTCCATCTTCTATCCGCAAAGGTGTCTGATTATGTTCTGTTCGGAGACAGCAGACTCTAAGAGCCTGTGCCAGGGTTGTCTATACGCCCATGCCCAGGTCGCTTGCTTTTGCAGATCCGAGATGTCCCACCAGTTGATGAACCGTCCAAGTCGTTAGATTGAAAACACCCAAGGGCCCTTTTTTTGTTGTCGAAAGAAAAGCGTCCTCGCGGACAGTTTACTTTCTGCGGAAGGAGCAGCCCTCAGTGAGTCTCGCCTTACCACCGGTAGGCTGGCACAGGACGGTGGTGCATCCCTGGCAGATGACGACGGTCTGGGCGTGGGAGAAGACGGTGGTGATGGTGAAGCAACCGGGGCACTTGACGTCCATGAAGAAGGAGCGGGGAGCAGGCACAAGGGTCTGCGTCCAATGTGTGAGCACATCATGGTCGTGATGATGGAAGAGGGGTGGTGATGTTGGTGGTGGTGCGGAGTGGCGGGCGTACCTTGAGCTTGTGCTTGCGGGCCTCAGCGGCCGGGGAGGGGTTGAGGAGATCAACGGCGAGAACCTGGGAGAGAAGCCATCAGCATGATGGTTCCATCATCAAATGATCGCGTGCGCGCAGTCGTCGTGTGTGTTTGCATCGGCATGCGTGTCCGTCGTGTCCATCCGAGTTCCCCGCCGTACCATCTTTTCCCCCTCTTTCTAAAGTTTTTTTTTTCGTCGCGGGTCGGGCCCAAGTCGTGATTTTTCGATTTGCCGTCGGTCGGGGGGCGAAATTTGTTCAAATGCACACACACGGCGCTGCACGTAAAATAAAGCGGCGGTGGGCTCTTACCATCTTGACTGATCTGATCGGTTATGGATTGATCGGTTATCGGTGCGAGTGCGGTCGGTCTTGGACGGAACTGGTGGTGTTGAGAGGCAGTTGGCACTCGCAGAGACTTGAGGGTTGAGCGATGATGGGGAGATCTGAAAAAGTTCGGTTCGTGTGCCAACCGACTCGCTGGGCGGCGAGACGCATGGACCTCCGCCGCTTTTGGACTAGCGAGGAGGGTTAGGCAGCCCCGGCACGTGACGGATCCTCCGAAGGCAGCGACGACCTCCGAATCTTGGCCCCTGCTGCCTTACCTAAGCTGGAGCTTGGGGTAAGATGAGGTAGCGGGGTTACTGGCTTCGATGCAATTCCTACCCGAGTGTGTCATTGCGTCAAGGCTGGGTACTTCAGGCTCCGAACATTTTACGCAGGTGCCTAAGTCACTTATCATTGATACAGTCGGGCGAAACCTCTCACTTTGCGCTCTGTCGCTATTCTACCTCTTCCAACCCACCATTGCCTGACTTCTTCCCATCTCTTCCCTTCAACCTCTACCGCGTCTGCACACACGTCACAATGGCCGCCCCCGGAGATCAAAGAATCGCTGTACCCATCGATGATCCCAACGCAGACACCGAGTGGTACGTTGCCATTCTTCCTTGAGAGCCCCGCGACGAAACCCTGACACATTTGCGCCAGGAACGATATCCTCCGCAAACATGGAGTCATCCCCGAGAAGCCCCCAAGTCCGACACCCATGATCGAAGAAGCGATCCTCGAGGGTCGACGATTGGCGCACGAGAACAGGTTGGAGGGCAAGGACCTGGATGAGCTCGACGAGCTCGAGGACGACGAGGACGAGGCGTTCTTGGAGCAATACCGCCAGAAGAGGATGCAAGAGTTGAATGCGCTCACGAAAAAAGCTCTCCACGGCACCGTCTACCCGATCTCGAAGCCCGAGTACCAGCGCGAAGTCACAGATGCGTCTAAGAACGGACCCGTCTTTGTCAACCTGACCTCTTCGCTCGGCACGAACGTCGAGTCCAGAGTGCTGACCGAGCTGTGGAGGCAAGCGGCCAGGGAATACGGCGATATCAAGTTCTGCGAGATGCGCGCGGACAAGGCCATTGAGAACTACCCCGAGCGCAACTGCCCGACGATTCTGGTGTACAAGGATGGTGATATTGTGAAGCAGATTGTCACGCTGGTGCAGCACGGAGGAGTGAAGATAAACATGCTCCAGATCGACAACCTCCTGGTCGAGGTTGGCGCAGTCAAGGACTCAGACATGCGCGTTGTCAAACGCCGCAGACAAGCTGAAGACGAGGAAGAGGAGAGGGCGATGGGCAATAAGGGTATTCGACAAGGCACCGTATCAAAGTCAAAAGGAGACTCTGACGACGAGGATTGGGACTGAGGGAATTCTGGCATGACGGTGACCTAGCCGCGGCCCAACTCGGGACTGCTGCACGTCGATGCCATGAAACAGCATCATTTACGTGCCACATCTAGCGCATGCCGGACAGCCGAAAGCGCTGAATGATAGTTACACGGGGGATATATACATCGCCGACGTGTCTCCCGAAGAGCTCATTTGCTTGAGCCTTATGGGTTGTTCTGCGATGCGGACCCCGCTTAGATCGATTGCAAAGATCTACAAGAGCCAGATGTTGGTCGCACGACCTCCAAAGTCTGCACATACCAAAACACCAAATCTATTATCTAGGCAGCCATACTGCAAATCAAGTTGGACAGCGTTGCTCAACTTTGGAAAAAAGCCAGGGACAGAGCTGGTTGCTGGCATCGTGTCGTGCATTTGGTGCCCCGCGTGTTGTAGCGGATGGACCCTTGAAGATGCATGTGGGGGTTCAGGGTTGTTCACTGTCCATGTTCTTCGATTCGATACAGAGTACCCCGCTAACCGTATCCGGAGAGCTCCGGTCGAGTTAGGACGCGCGGTAGCGTGTTGATCAGGCTGCCGCAGATGTAAACAAGCGTTGAGGCTTCAAAGAGCACATCAATTGAATACTGAGCAGTTCACGCCGATTGACCAAATTGCGACAGGCGCCTCCTCGGCAAGTTTGGAGCTGCTCGGAGCTTGGGTCGGAGATCGTGTGATCGCAGTCCCCTGTGGAACCTAATCCCGGCCGCCGAACGCGTTGAGCCCCCACTTGCGTCACGACGCGCCTGGCCGTGTTCCACTCCTGCCGGTGGCGGACGGGCGCTGCGCTGGGGGTAAGCTTCACTTAGACCTCTCCTTGCGCACAATTTCCTTTCTGTCCACTTCCTCCTAATCTTTCCCTTTCCCATTCTTCGAGATGTCCGACGAACCTAGTCTCCCGAGTCTCCCACCCTCCCTTAGCTGGAACGCGCAAACGGAGCGTTTCAGCAGTAAACCCAATAATCCAAAGAAGCGCAGGTACGACCTCAAGAGCCATTCCGCTGCGCCGCCGTCATGGTCCAATTCAAGCGATCCCGCCGTCTTCTCCAGCGATGATGACCCGGGCCTGGACAACTACGTCGAGGGGAGACGCAAGAAGCGGTACATTGGATCATGGTACCAACAGCAGCCTGCTGCATCATCCGACTCGGCCACGGGAGAACCGCGGCCGGCGCTGAGGGGCAAGAGGGCGTTCAAGCGCGACATGGATTCTGGTGTTTGGATGGGAAGCGACAGCACCGACGGGGACGACACGATGATGCCCGAGCTGCCGACGCAGGCGCGGTTGCCTCAGCTGAATGCGGCCCCCGCACCGGTTCGTCGCAATGTGGTTCCTTCGGAAGAGGTGGAGGCGCGGGAGAAGATTCAGAGATTCGTGGACGCAGGGGAGGAAAAGATTGATCTCTCGTGAGTCACTTTTGGCGACCGAATGGCAGGCGATGCGTGCTAACCCCCTGGCAGAATGATGGGTCTCAAGTCGCTTTCTGACGCGACTGTCCGGATATTATCTGAGTTCTCTTGCATCCCCGTTGTCGCCGAAGGAGTACCTTTTGAACACAAGGATCCTTCTTTGGAACTCTACCTCTACCGCAATCCTCTTCAAAGGCTCCCTGGTGCCATCTTTGACCTGGAGCATCTGACGGTGTTGTCTCTGCGCGGATGTAGGCTGAGAGAGCTGCCCCCGGCGATTGGCAAGATGCGCAAGCTCAAAACTCTCAACCTGGCCCAGAACCTGCTCAGATACCTGCCTGCCGAGCTGCTCGACCTGATGGCTGCGCCCTCGTCTCTCGTGGAGCTTCTCCTCCAAGGCAACCATTTCTTCCAGAACGCTGATCTTCCCCGTCTTAGTGACATGGACAATCTTACTGCTGAAGATCCTGAGGGCAAGAATTTGCTGGAAGCCTGGCGAGAAGGATTCAGCGGCACCGCTGGCAGATTCTTCGCGCGGTCTCCGGTCCACTACCTGGACACCTCAGGATTCTCGCACTCAGACTTCCGTCTCGACCCCGAGGCGGTGATGGTGCCGATTGACAGGCCGGAGGGTGATGGCGCCTCCCTCGTCACACCTCCCTCGTCGGCCCCGTACCATTCAAAATCGGCAGGCAGAAGCGTGATGAGCACGCAGGGGAGCCGCGTGCCCAGTTTGATGGAGCTGGCTCTTCGCAGCGCCTACAAGACCTCGAACCTCGAGGAGTTGCCAGACTACATTCCCGAGATGCCAAAGCTGCAGGGCCTGCTGGAACGTGCCGCCGATCAGAAAGAAGTCGGCGGCCAGACGTGTTGCGCTTGCAAGAAGCCATTTGTGGCGCCGACCGTTCAGTGGCTGGAGTGGTGGCAGGTCTGCTTGGTCGAGAGCAGACAAAGGGAAGGCAACCACTTCCTTCGGTCGCGACCATGGACCGATCTTCTCGAGGAGAACGACGGTGCTGTGCCATTTTTGAGAAGAGGGTGTTCGTGGAAGTGTGGACCCGCTGAGATCAGGGAAGGGCAGTGGTCGGTTCGACCTGTTGAGGATGCCGCGTAAGAGAATCGTGGCTGAGAGCCCCTTGGCGGGGTTTCAGTGCGGAACACGAATGCGCGTATGTCACGGTTCAAAAGGCTAGGAGTTGGGGGCAGGACATTCGAATTAATTGTTATCGTTAGGGGTATAGGCAATGGCGTTTTCTGATTAGCCAGTTCTTCAACTGAAGCTCGTTCCAACACCTTCGCATATCTCGCCTTTGTTGTACCACTTCAACCCTGGCAGGATCTCAGAAGCAACCCACCTCGCCGTCTGCGAATGCTTGCTTCCCTGCCCGAAAGGTTTCTCAGTTCTATCCCGCCTCATTCTGTCTTCAAGACCCAACTCCGCCACATTCTGCTGTAACGTCTCCGCGTCGGCGCCCTCCGCCACGGGGCTTCGCGAGAACGACGTGCGGCCCTCGGCGAGCGCCTGGAAGATGACGAGCTGGTCTTGGAGGAACTCGTCGCAGACTGAACCCTTGACTGACAGCTCCTTGGCCAGGTCTCTGACTACTCTCCGCGAGACCAGCGACGCGACGCTTTCTTTATGCTTCCCCTTCTTCGGCGTGGACATGAGTATGTCGCGGCCCCAGCGGAGCCCCGTGGCGGAGCGGGCGACGAGCAGCACGTAGATGCGCGCGTCGTGGCCCGAGTCCTCGACGATCTTGAAGGTCACCTCTGCCGTTGGCACGTGGGATGCGATGTCTTGTGTGAGGGCGTTTTGGAGGTCTGAGTGCATGTGCGAGGGGACTATCATGGAGACGTCTATGTGGCGGGCTTCAAAGTCATGATCTGGTGACGGGAGTGGTTGTAGTCTCTGGCCCCGTTTGAGGGGGTGGATTGTTAGGCATATTGAGCCTCTGCTCTGCGGACCGAGACTCCAGCCGCGTTTCTTGAGATTCCTTTCGATGGTGATGCCGAAGACGTCTTGGAGCTTGGGGAGGAGGACTTGGTCGAGGTATTCGTAGCTTAATGACATGCCCACATTCGTCCCGCCTGTTACTTCGAGTTCCACAGGGGTTGGCTCATCCTCGCCATCCGCGGCGTAGAGGAGGAAGGGAAGGATTGCCTGGAGGATCAGCAAGGTGCTGGCAGCGCCCGTGTCCGCGGCGATCTTGATCCATCTGCTCTTCCCTTCCAAGGCACCGGCTGGCGGGATCCGTGGGGTGAAGAAGAGAGTGCTGCTGCCGACTTCCAACCCTTCCACGTCTGCTTCGGTGGCTTCTGCTAGCCATCTGATGGCAGTTACGTGCTGAGCTTTGAGGCCTGAAGGAAGACGTCAGCTGAGGACGCAACTTCAGTTGCCTTTTTGCGGCTGTGCTTTTCTCAACGAAGGAGTGAATGGGGAAGTTGAAAAGCACTGACCGCCCCCTTTGCTGCCGCCTGAACGGGAAGGTCTGTTGCCCCGAACGTTGGTGATCTGGACAGATTGAGAAGTCACAGCGGCGAGAGCTACGGCAACACGAACAAGTTGGCCGCCTCCTTCGCCTGTTCGGCCGTCAATCGCAATGGGCCTTGGCGAAGCCATTGGGATGGTGTTTACCGTATACGAGTTGATCTCTGGACGATATTTGAGTAAGACGGGGAGTTTTCGGTGGGATATGCGTGTAAGTCTGACCCCTGATTCAATTGGTCTTGGACCGGACTGGCTTCGGAGTGACCGCTGGGCGTATGAGACAGAGGGTTTATGTCAGCTGCTGAAGACAGTGAAATAATGTTGTTTTCGTGGGTTTGAGGAAAAGAACTTTTGGCCGTCAAGGTTCCGCAGAATAAGCAAGGCCAATATAATAGGTAGGTGCCTGCCTGTTAGGCGATGGAGGACCGTGGTTCGTCGTTGAGTCACGCCGACGTATCCGCAATAACGGCCTCACAGGACCCCCCGCGACACCTTCTCAACCGGGCAAGTCGTGAATATGTTGCTCACCCAGGACCCTTCGTGCATGGCCCTCGTGGTTAATTGCTCATTGCAGAACGAACGAAAATAAACCAATACTGGCTGCCTGCCCAGGCGGAGTGAGGATTCCAGCCTGCGCCCCGAAGAAGGACGACAACGCGTTATGTGGGCGGCTTTAGGGGCCATGTCATCCGATCCTCCGGCGTCAGTCACCAGCGAGTTGAACTTTTAAGCAATGCCCATCCCCATTTCCCATGGCAATTTAGCACGCTTGAAAAAAGAATGTCGTCAAATGATGTCGCCCAAGGGTAGTTGCATCCGTTTACGATTGCCCTTGTTCCTTGGTCTCCGCTAGCATGGTTATGCAAGCAGAGTTTGAGCACGCTCCCGGACCCTTTTTGTCATCCCTTCCTCAATCCCCCCTTTTCTTTATTTTAACCACACTTCATCCGTATGGTCTGATTTACCCGTCGAACTGCTCCTCCTCACTTTTCTGAGGCTTTTTTTTTTTCTGTTGATTTCATTTCTTCCTTTCGTCTGTTTCCCGAGCTTCTTCTGGTGATGGCTTCACTCCGGCGGGCCGTCGGCCTTTCGCAACTCCACTAGGCCGAGACATGGACGGCACAGCCGGAGCCAATCACCACGCATTCACAAGCCTCAAGTGGGCAAGCGGACCGACTCATCGCCACCTCTGTATTCGCGATGCAACAGCGGGGGATAGGCTGCCCTGGATCTGCAGCCAGCATATGCACTGCCAATGGGGCAATTCTGGCAGTCACCAACCAGCGATATGGGTTGATTGATCGTTATTTCGACTTGGCGCACTGCCTCGAAATGCTGTGTAAGGCCGGAGGCCAATGCCGGTCTGGACTACATCCGAAGGTGTGGCCCAGAACCGGCTTCTAGCAATACGAGGCGAAATTACGACTCGCGATGCGATAGAGGCGAATTCCCAGAGGCCTCTCTCCATCTGGAGCCCAGCACGGGAGAGACTTTTATTGTCGACATTGCTCTTGTTGTTGTGTTCGTACAAGAACGTTGCAAGTCTGCCTGGGCGATTCGACGACAATGCCCCATTCGCGTTACATGCCAGACGGTCCAGACAACCGGGCCCAGTCATGTGGCCAGGCAGCGCCAGCACGACGCGGCATATCATGACGCACAACAACGCCTTCCGTCGTGGCAGATAGTGGATGGTGAGCCTGTGTTGACTCACCACATGAAACGTTGATGCCTCAGAGAGTCGGACTTTGCAACATATAAGTCCACTGCGCTCCGGTCACGAAGATCAAGGGAAGAGAGTGATAGCCGACGGTATCTATTGTCCTACGGAAACTATGGCTAGCGGGACAGTATCCCAGCCAGACAGAAAGACCGAAGGCTGAAGATACCCCCGGGGATTTAGTAAGTTTTCTCCAAGCCGAACCCAATTCCAAACGCCATTCCAATCTTTCCAACTCCTTTCAATATATGGGGTATGCCGGCCATCCGGTGGTTTTGTTTTATGATGCTCCGGTAATGCCTCTGGGGGGGAGTTGATCTGTCTAATGCGATGTCTTTGCAGTGCCGTATAAATGCGAACGTAGGAGATGATACCGAGGATAGAAACAAGTGTGTACAGAGTTTAGACATGGACAAGAGCTAACTGAGTCTAGACAATATCGATGTTAGTGTCGGCCAACAAGAAGCTGGACATGGGACAAGACTTACGCTGGACGATTATCGGAGATCGCCTTCACCAGCACAAAGCTACGAAGCCTCCTTGTCCTAGATGTCAAGGTTGGGATCGTATGTGCGCGCGTATCTTGGGTCGCCCAAGTCGTTGACATTCCGCATGACCTTGGCACGGTTCTCTTGTCGGTCGTCTTTGAACTGCACTTGAGGGTAGTCGCGCGCGTATCCAGCACGATCATCTCGGTATTGAGTCTGTTCGGCCGCACGTCTAGGGGTGACACTATATCTTAGCAGGAGTTAATACCTGCTTGTCACCACGATGAGACGTAACTTACCCAGCGCTTCCATGTTCGGCATGGGTGGATGACGACGCGGAGTAGCTGTGTTGATTGCCATGGTGGGAGCTCGTCTTCTTGCTGGACTTGCGTCCATCAGAGCTATGGTTGGTCTTGCCCGCCATCTTCAATGTCGAGTCCGGTGTGGTATGGGTTCGATAAGTGTGGGTTTGGTGATGAGGAAGGATGGAGAGACGAAGTGTCGGGAAGCGGCAAAGTTTCTAATGGGGGCTGGAGCTTTATGAATCCCTTCTTCTGTCAGTCAGTCACTTGCCATACAAGCGGGGGATGTTGTCGAACTTAACTAACATCATCTTTCAAGGTCCGGGTCCAGGCAGACATAGTCCTGGCCTCAGTCACAGGGGGCTTCGCTCCTAGCAGGGCTTGGCTTTTTACACTTATGTACCGTGGACACGTCTGATGCTGTCAAGCCGGGGAGGCCTGGACTCTACCCTGGACTAGGCACACCTTCGCGCAGGTACGTGCACGCTTGCGCGGGTGTGCCGGGGTCCTCCAAGCCTATCGCGAATACCACCGACAAGCTGGCCATCTTCCGTCGAGTTTATTGAGTCATTCGGTGCCCGAGCACAGACGGTCAACCAAATCCAGAGGCAACTGGCGTGAGGAAGACGTTTGGTAGGAGATGGTGGACGATGAGGCGGATGGTTCGCCAGGGTCGCCAGGGGAGCGGAGGACTCTGCTTCGGTCACATGTCGCCTGTGTTTGACACTACAACCTCGACTCGTTAGCGACGACTCCCGAGAGCCAGAGCTTGGGTACGGAGAGGAAAAAGCAATGGCCGCCATCCGGCGTCACAATGAAGAAACGAAAGAGAAAACTTGGGACCGACCAATGTAAGGCTTGGGGACTTTGGTGCTGCTGCGCATTCACTGCCACGAATGCTTCAAAGCTCAGGACGCAGACGTCCTCACTAGCCCTCAACACCGCCCCCAAAAGGTGAACAGCACAGCGCCCCGAAGCGTCTCGGTGAGGGACTTGCTGGCAGCCGGGAGTGCGCCCGGCATTCCGCCTGGGGCATAGCTTCGTGGCAGAGTAGTGGCATGGTCAGTGGCGAAAGGTATACGAGGAGGCCCGAGGAGGAATGAGGCTTCGTCGACTCTTATGCTTGCTTAAGCTTCAGATTTCAACAGGAAGCGAGGTCATGTGTGATGACCAAAAGATGCGGTTAGGCTTGCTGTTGCAGGATCCGGAGCATCAGGAAACATCTCCCGGGGAGGACAATAGGCACAAGATCGGGCCATCGACGCAGAACCCGATGACGCTGCAGGTCTTGGGAGGGAGGGCGATGCGGCCAGGCGATAACACTGACCTGCTGCGCTGCCACCTGCGTCGAGAACGCTGGTATGCTGGATCAAAAGTGAGGGGTTAAAGTGAGAGGGGCTTTCCACGCTGACGACATTTGCTGGACTGAACCAGCCCCCTTTTCGTGCTACCCCCTTTCGAAGGCTCACCCTCGAGCGATTCTGGCACCGACAACGAACAAAATCAGCCTCGCGAAACACAGATTGCTCTTCTTCCATTTTTCATGAACGCTTTGCCTCGAAGGATTCAAATGTGTCGTCAGCTGGGAAGGGTTCATGAAAAAATGGACGAACCGCTGTAAGCAGCCTGGCCGCATCGTGCATATGCCGCCCCCGGTTTGGGAGTGACACAGCAAAAGGACACCACCAAACTGCTCGTCCCCACCAGGTTTTTCTTTTTCCTGGATCCTTGGCCCCCAGAATACAGTCAGACAGCGGGCGCTTAAAGAACATGATCAGAGTCAGGGAAACGCTGAATGGCACCAAGGCGCAGATGATTGGAACAATGCAGCTCCTTGTTTTCTCAACACCAGTGCTATGGAAAGTGGATTAAGTACACGGAAAAGAAAAGAGGTTGCGCCTTTCTGCCGATGTCAGAGGAGCTTCAGAGCTTCCCTGTCAGTGGTATCGATAAGGAGCTCCCATGCAGATTGCGGCGGTTTGCCCGTTTCGAAATCTCCGTGAGAGGGGCCACACACAGCGGCACCAGAGACCTACTTCGACACCCACCCCCCTCAACAGATCGCGTGCTGTGGATGGAGACGGCTGCGAAGATGATCATGGCGATTGAAACGCAGGGGCTTCTCATCTCTGATTGATGGCCATCTCTTTGTCGCCATCTTGCGGTTTCTTTCCTTCGCCTGGTGATCAGGCTGAGGCTGGGTGCCGGAGGAATCCTTCCCCTGTCTCCGATCGACCACGCAGCTGAACAACCACAAAACAACGCTGCCACCCTCTGTCCCATCGTTCCACCACCGAAAATTCTCACGCAATGCCTGAAACGCCGCTCAACGGCCGGAGGGTGATGGGTTGATGGGCGGGCTGAGGCTTCAGCCGTGCGATAAGATCATCATGAGCAGTCGCGACTGATGTCGCATTTTAGCCTGCATAACCTGTCTCTCAGCTCAGCCTGGCAGGGGATGTGTTCCTGATGTTTCTCAACATTGCATTTTTGGCGTCTTGGAGGCGTGTGCGAAGCTTCTATTTCCGTTCTGTTGTCTATCTCAAACCTACGTCGGAACCCTACAAAAAATTTCAACGACTGGAATTCCTCAGCCTTTTCGTCGCTGCGACTGATGTTTGGTGTACACGGTACGTCAAGGTACCCATCAGCTCGCCTGCAGTTGCGGTGACCAAGTCTCGTGCTCAGAGCCGTAGCTTGATGAACGGGTCTTCAGGCTGTCCGATGTCAAGTTACTTCTGAGCGGCATGACTCCTTCTTCTGACGCTAAATGAAATGACTGGCGCGCGCAACTGCGCGAAGAAAATCTGTTGCTGCCCCTCCTTGACGGTACTTTTCGCCTCGGTCTTTCGCTCTGGGCATCGGTATTCGGCTCGCTGCCAAGCTGACTGGTCTTCGGATCTCGCTGTCTCAATCAACAGTCAGCTATTTGCCAGGCACACTACCACTGTTACAATGTGTACAGTTCACTGCATGTGCGTACGGCCGATTTGCCCTCTTCGAAGCGTAGTGTTCTATTCTGTCAGAGTATGCCTACCATCCCAAGTTGTCACCGGATAGGGTCCGTTAAACGACTGGAGACATTCTTGGACAATTTGAACGTATGATACGTTGGATTCAATGCGTTCCGTACTCCCGGGCGCTCGCTGGTGCTCTCAAAGCTCGTGACTGCTACTGGAAAACGTTACGCGCCTAGCCGAGCTGGGTGACTGTTACACTGAATCAAGGCAAGCATCGAGTAAAGCAATCTCTGATCATCTGGGCTCTAATGACTGTTCCATTCAATATGCCATAATTCATCTACAAGATTATGTCAGGGTCCTTCAACGACAATTCTGCTCAAAAATCATGCAGTCCGTAAACTCCGTTCTCGTCGAAGAATACCAACACCGCCTCGCTACCCCTCACATCCACCGTACCGTCGACCTTCTCGATAACCATATCTCCTACCGGCTGGCCCTGGGGGAATGACTGCCCACCGAATGTTGCCAGATTAGTGTCGCCGGTGTTGACAAAGGGCGCCGTCATGCGCTTGGCATAGATGCTTTCGCCCTTGGCAGCATCCGCAAGAGATGTCAGATCAACGGTGACAGAGAAGTCGGAGGTAGAGTTGGCATAATAAGGCTTCAGGTTGACGAGTGCAATCTTGGAGATGGCGTCATCGACGTAGAAGGCATAAGCGGCGAAGCTCTCGGAGTCAACGCCAGAAGGCGCGTCCAGAGCGCGGACCTGCGTCCCCTCAACCGCAAACGCCTCGGCCATGAATAGCTGGGCAAGGAACGACGGCAGCGCGCGCGCCGGCCCACGCTTGAGGCTGTCCCGCGGGTAGAGCATCGAGTACGTGCTGTACCCCGGGCTGCCGTTCTCGCCAGGGGTGTTGCTCTGGTCACTGGACTGGAGTACCAGCGTGGCGCCCATGTGGAGGTGCGTCGCGGAGGCGTTGCGGGTGGCGTAGATGAGTTCACTGTCAACGACCCAGAGCGCCTGGGCGAAGGTATCGGTGACGTTGGGCTTGCCGGAGCACGAGACGGAGTTGAACTCGCCAATGTTCCAGCTCTTGCCGACGTCGAGCGCCGCGCGGGCGGAGGGATAAATCTCCTCGTCGCAGTAGCGCACGAGCTCCGTGTGGTTGAGGATATTCTCGATCGTCGCCCGCACGTTGCGGGCCGGGTCGCAGGTCGAGAAGGGATAGGAGTGGATCGAGTAAACGCCGACCTGGTGCTCCGAGTCGACGCCGGCGGGGATGAGGGCGATCGGCCGGACCTCGAGACCTGAATCGTCGGTGGTCGCGGAGGACGCCCACCAGCGCTCGCTGGTGAGGTTGTTGGTGCCGGTCTCGTTGACGGCTGCGTCAATGGCGTGGGTGTACTGCTTCCACTGGTCGACGTACGCTTGCGTTGAATAGTTCCAGCGCGTGGAGGCGTAGTTCGTCGGCTCGTTGCCCAGCTCAAAGTACGAGATTTTATCGCCCTGATACTTTGTGGAAGCCACCGCAAGGTCCCTCGCGATATCCAGGCTCTCGTTGCCGAAGTTTAGTGTCGAGATGAACTTCGTACCCTCGGGGAAGTTGTCCCAGCTCTTGTAGTAGTTCGGGCCAACCGTCGTCCGCCACACGCCGCCTTCAAGGCTGGTAGTCCGGACGGAGTCAGGGCCTTCCGGGTCGAAGATCATGCTGTCCATGGTGATGCCGCCGGGACGGATAACTGGGTGCCCTCCATGCTCGTGGATGCGGTCGAGAAGACCAAAGGTGAGGTTGTTTGGCGTCGTTGAGTTGCCGAAGAACTCGACCCAGAAGGCAGGCTCAAAGGAGAATGAGGCGAAGGAGTTGGTGTGAGGGATCGAAGCTCCTGCAGCCGTTCTCGGCACGTTCAGGGTTGAGGCGCTCGAAGTCGAGCTTGCCGGAAGAGCGTTGGCTGCGCGGGCGGCAAGCAAGGCCGTGACACTCCATAGAAGACCCATGATGACAGGCTGCTATGTTTTGACGATGGAAGAGGAACCTTGGACGTGAAGGGACTGCTCAACCCCATGGAGTCACCTCATAGCGCTCTTATATCATGCCTGTATGTTGCCACGGACGGACAACATTGTACCGACAAGACGGAAAATGACGATGCCATGGTGCCCGGCCTTCTGAGTGCAGAAAGTGACCCTGTCATGGTTCATGGCATCATGGGCAAGCCACTTGCCAAGGGATGTCACCCTTTCAAAGCCAATTCAAGATGATTGAAGGCCATGATTGGCGCGCCAGGCGGGGAAGCGGGGAAAGCTCACCCCACCGACCCCAGATCGCGCACGACGTTGATGCGGGGATCTCGGAACCTCGGAGCCGAAGAGACGGTTGACATTAGACTAGCTGGTAACTATTGTACAAATACGAGACTAAGAGACGATGTGGGCTGTCGTAGGCTATCGCTGACTCTGGGCGCGGTGTATGCCATGTGCTGCCTGGGTCGGTTCAAGGTTTAGCTGTCTCGAAACCCTCTTACAAGCTCTCGTCGCTGTCTGAGTCGGGTTCTGCGTGAAGTGGCTTGATTAATCTAGCTACGAGCGCTAGGCGCGGCTAGCTACAAAGTGGTGTGGCCGATCCCTTACGTAAAGGTGGGATTCAGGCCGGGATTCAGGCCTTAGGCCTAGGCCTAGCCGACTACCGTCTTATACCCCCTTTTTAGCTAGTACCTCTAGCGCTCTAAGTAAAGCTATTCCTATCTAAAATTAGTAATTTAATTAATTATATAGTAGTTTTATATTATTCTTATTTCTATATATTATTCCTACTTTTTTATATTACTATTATTATTTTATTTTAACTTTAAAATACTTCTTAACCCCTTATAACTTATATATAGCTAATTAATATTAAAACTACTACTTAAGTTATCTCTATAAGGATAATTAAATAACTACTTAGTATAATTAGTATTACTTTCTACTTTTAACTTAAGTTAAGTCTTTAAACTAGTAACTTAGAGATTTACTATTTAAAACCCCTTTATAGAGTTAACTTTTAACTTAGATAAATCTAAAAACTATTTACTCTAGTTTAATCTTAGATCTTATATTCTAATTAGCTCTCTTTCTCTAAAAGTAGTAATCCTTAGGTAGTTAATTAGCTTTATAAAACCTTATTACTATTCCTCTAATTTATTAATTAAGTTTAGTTAAGTAATAAATATAATAGTTTATAATTAATAATACCTTAAAGATTAATCTTCTTATAATACTTTTAAAGTTTAGTTAATTAATCTTTTACTTTTTTAAACTTTAAACTTATATTAACTTTATCTAAGTCTAAAGTTAATTAAGTTTTAATAGTTAAACTTAATATAGTTATAACGTAGAGATATATTAACTAAAATACCTAACTTAGCGATAAACTTATAACTTAGTGAAGTTAAAGTTTTTAATTACTTTCTAAGCTTTTATTATTAAATAACTTCTTATATAGAAGACTTTTATAGTTAGTAATTTAACTATTAAAAAGAGTAAATTAAAGTAATTAAAATAATATAAAGTCTAACTATAAAAGTTAATTAGTTAGTAAGATATAAGAGAATAAAGTTATTATATATAAAAGAAATAAATAAATAGAAGGGACTTAATTAAGATTAAGTCTTAAGATATTATCCTTAGATTAAGACTTATTATTAGTTATAAGTAGTTTAGATAAACCTAGTATTCTAATAAAGTTATAATACTTCTCTACTACTAGTAGTTTAGTAAAGCTATTAATAACTATCTTATAAATTAGGATATAATTAATCTTAAAATCTCTATTACTAACGTTATTAATAATCTAGTAATACTTAATCTTAACGTAGTATAGTTTAAGTAACTATTTACTTAATAAATAATTATTAAAAGTATTTATAAAATCTATATATACTTAGAGGGGTAATTAAATAGAGATATCTATCTTTTTAAAGAGATCTATAATATATAGTAGAACTTTCCCTCTAAGTATTAGATTTATTTACTTAGCTTTATAAGTTAATATAGCTATAAATAATTATAGTACTAATTTCTAAGTAATTAGCGCTCCTCTATATATAACTATATAACTAGCTATTAACTTACTTATTCTTTTATAATTAGACTAGCTAGCGTTATAGAATACTAATAATTTAAGATTATTAATAGAGTAACTTAAACTACTAAAGTAAAATACTAGTTATTATAAGCTATAGAGATATCTCTATATTAATCTTAATAATTTATTATACTTTTTAGAGATATATTATTAATCTCTAGTAGCTTTACTTATAGGCGTCGTAATATCTAGTTATATACTATTTATAATCTACTATAACTTACTTAGATTGTTTTAATATTTATATATCTTAGTAAGCGTTTTATATTATTTTATAATCTCTAATAGCTAAGTATTACTAAGGGAGTAAGATATTTAGTTATATCTAATAATACCCTTCTCTATTAGTATATTATTAATATACTTAGCTTATAAAATCTAAAGTTATCTTATTTTATAATAGTAAATAATCTTAAACTTAAGAAATTATTATACCTTATTTAAATCTTTAATCTAGAAGAAGTTATATAAGTTATTTTTAAAGTTATTAACTTATTTAATCTTAGGTACTATAATAAATATATTATTAATATAAAGTAATACTATAATACTATCCTTATTAATAAGAATATAAGGTTCTTTTAGGAGTAAATTAAACCTTAATTATTTAAGGATAGTAATAATTTATTTATATTAGAGAAGAGGAGATTCTCTTAGTCTATAAAGAGCTTTTTTTAGCTTATAGAACTAGCTAGTTTTATTATTAAACTTATAAAGTTAAGTAATAAAGATATCTTAATCTCTTATAAAAGTATTTAAGAAAGCTATAACTATATTAACTTAGTGAAGTTCTAGATCTTTAGGTACTATAATTAGTAAAAAGACTTATAGAGTAATAAGATTAGTAATAGTAGTATAAACTATCTTATTATCTTTATTTTAAAAGTTACTATAAATAACCTATCTTACTCTAACTCTATTAAGTCTTCTATCTATAGTAACCTTTTTATTATATACCTATTTACTTAGAAGATATTTAAAGCTATTTAGGAGCTCTTTAAGCTACTAGTATTCTATTCTTTATAAGTTATTAACCTAAGTCTTTATAGTATTAAAAATAGCTAACTTTAAAGGTCCTTCTTCTATTACTTCTTATTTCTTAAAAGTTATAGGTAAATAAATCTCTAAGTTAAAAGCTTATAATAAGTTAGACGTTAAGAAAGTAAAAGTAATTAGTTCTTAGTCTATTTTATTATTAATTAGGTTAATCTCTATAACCTCTATTTTACTAAATTCTTTATTAAACTTCTTTATATTATATAATACTTAAGTTCTAAGTATTTAGGTTATTTAACTAGAAGAAGAGATAGTTACTCTTAGTAATTTTATAAAGATAGAACTTCTATTACTACCCCTTAGTCTTCCCCTTAGTTTTCTTTATATTAAGCGAAGAGTTTAAAGTAAAATACTAAAAAAGCCTTATTATTATAGAGTATTAGCTAGTAATTATTATTACTAAGGAGTAGTAAGAGATCTCTCCTTTAGAGGAGTAGTAAGAGAATATTACTTTAGAAGAGTATATTAATCATTTTACTCTAAAGAATCTTCTTCTAATATTAATTATACCTATATATTTATAGTACTAATATCTAGTATTAGTAAGCGTAGTTTTAAATCTAAGGTTAGTAATCTACCCCCCTTTCTACTAACTTCTTCTTATTCTTAAAGAGGCTTATTTTCTTATTCTTAATTATTATTACTCTCTAGTTCTTAAATATCTTCTAAGTATAAATTACTTAGTTCCTCCTATTATTATTCTTATTTAGTAGAATAAAGATAATAGTATAACTTAATATCTAGATTATAAAGCTAAACCTTAGCCTCACGCGTTATAGTTAATAATTTATTACTATACTTATAAGTCTTAGCTTTAACCTCTTCTCTTAGTTATAAGTTATTAAATTTAACTAAGAGGAGCTCTCCCTTATCTTCCTTAAATATTATATCTCTTATATGCTAAATACTATTAGTCCTTTTAATAAGAATATAGAAAATATTACTATAAAGGCTATTATATCCTATAAATTTTCTAAGTTTAGCTTTAAGCTTTATCTTCTATCCTTTTATATATAGATAGCTATCTAAATAAATATAGACGTAAGTTTAGTAGCTTTAGTAGTAAAAGTAATATATATATATATAGTTTTTTTATAGAGGGAGATATATTAAGAATATTTACTAACTTCTTATAAGGACTAATATTACCTTTACTATTAGATAGTAGATTTCTAATTTCTATAGAAGTCTTTATTAACTAAAGTTAAAAGGATTTAAGAAAACTAGTTTCTATATATATTACTTATACTTTTTACTATATAGCTTTTTTAGAGCTTTCTACCCCCCTATTTTACTAATAAGAGTAAAGTACTACTATCTCTAAATAGAAACCTTACTCTTAAATAAAAAGTTTTATTACTTTAAGAAGAGCTATATTATTATCTATAATAACTTTAGAGAAGTAAATAATATTATTTATTACTATAATCTTCTTTAGAAACTAACTTTATAGCTAAATAGCTATATCTTTTTTTAATTAGAATACTTAAAACTATCTATAAGTTAAGAAAGTTTCTATAATATAGAAGCTATAAGTAATACCTCTAAAGCTTTATAGTGTTAATTTTAAGAGGTTAATCTAAAACTTTTAGAAAGCTTAAGTTAGTAGTTCTTATTATCTATTACTAAGTTATTATATTAATTTTACTATAAAGTAAATATAATATTTATATCTTATAAGAGGTATTTTAAAGAGGTTTATATTAGTATCTCTTATAGTAGTAATAGTTACTTCTCTAGATAGATACCTTAGATAAGTATAAAAAGTTTAATAATCTAGCTTAAGAGAGCTAAATTTATTATTCTAGTTAGAGGGATAGATCTAAAGTTAAGGGACTTATATATCTTATTTGAAATTAGTAATAGCTTTAAATATATTTTTATAAACTAAGGTATTATTTAGACTATTAAAATAGATATCTATCTTCTTAAGAAAACTAATACTAATAATCTATACTATATTATAAAGTTTATAGAGAGTACTATATAGTTAGAAAGTAGTTTTCTTACTACTTAGCTTAATAGTAACTACTTTAGCTATACTAATAGCTTAGTTAATTTAGTTCTTTCTATTTATATAGTTTATAGTTAATCTTTAAGGGAGATTTTATAGGTTCTTAAAAATAGAGAGATTATTAAAGATATACTTACTAGCGCTAATATCTAGTATAAAGGAGTTTATCCTCCTAATAGAGGCTATAAATATAATATATTAGCTTAGTTATACTTCTTAGCTATTATTTTCTTCTTTATTAACTTCTTTAATAGTATTATATATAAAGAGACTATTAGTTTTTATTTTAATAGTCTAGTTAGTAGAACTATAAATAGAAAGTTTATATTTCTTTATTAGTTACTTCTTAACTCTCTATATATAGTTAACTTTATATAGATCTTTAGCGAGAGATTAAAAGTTAAAGTATAGACTAAATACTTTAAAGTTATTTACTAGGAATAGTAGAAAGGTCCTCTTTTAAGCTTAAGCTATTAAGGTATTAATATAAGTCTTAGATTATTAGTTAATATCCTATTTAATACTAGAGTTTTTAAAGATACTATCTTAAGTTTAACCTTTTAAAGTAAATACTAAAGTAGATACTTAAGTTATTAATTATTAAGTCTATAGTTTATTAATATACTTAAACTTATTATATAACGAAGTATAATATTTATAATACTTAAAGGAGCATTTACTATACTTATTAGGGTATAAACGTATCTTTTTATAATAGTAATTATATATTTTATATCTATAAAAGTCCTTAGGATACTTAATATTATAGGAGATATAGGGATCTTATTACTTTATATTTTTAGACCTAGGTACTTAAGCTTACTTCTTTATAGTAAACTTCTTCTTATTTAATAAAGCCTTAATACTTTAAGAAGCTTACTTATATTATTCCTTCTTACTTAGGCCTCTAAGTTCTTATAGGAGGTTATTATAAGTTTAAATTTCTATAATAAAGTTATTCTTTATAGCGTTTACTTTAGCTTAATTAAAACGTCTAAAACCTTAGATAAATCTATAGGTAAGAGCTATAGTTAATAAACTTATACTAGAATTATTTAGTTTATTAAAAGTTAAGTAAAGATCTTATATAAAGTCTTTAGTATTACTATAGTTAACTCTAGTTATTCTATTTTAATTATTATAGACTTTTCTTATAGCTAGTTTATTAAACTTCTAAGTATATTCTTTAGTCTTAATAAAGATATAAAAAGCTAAAGCTATAATAGAGAGACTATTATTAATTATTTCTTTTAGAAGTTTATATTGAATCTTCTCTATAAGTAACTATTTAGTAAATATAAAACCTATAAGTATTAGATTACTTAAAGAGCTTAGATCTTTAACTACTACTATCTTATCTTCTTTAAAAACTATATCTCTACTATATCTATTTAATATCCCTTTATCTATTAAGTAGAAGAGTAATCTTATTACTTTAAAAGTATTTTTAAGATTAATCTCCTATAGCTAAAAACTTATAACTTTAGTTAGTTTAAAGATAGTATTATATATTAAACTTCTTAGATCTAATCCCTTACTAGTTACTTTCTATATAGCTACTTTAGTTATAAAGTTAGTAGAAGAAAGAAGAAGGTTAAAAAAGCTTAACTAGGATAATCTCCTCTTAGTAGAGCTAGAAGAAAATAAAATTAGATTACTAATTAAAGATATATTAATTTATTTAATTAGTTTAAAGGTTTAAAAGAGGTTTAAATAATTATTAAATAGTTATTAAGTAGTTATTACTATATAACTATAGTAATTATTAAATAATTATTAACTTTAGTAACCTAAAGGCTAAAGAGATTTTATAAATAGGGGATATATATTATAATAGCTATAATTTCTACTTAGAAGTATTACTTCTAATAGCTTAGTAATCTATTAATTACCTTATAATAATTATTAAACTATAAAGTTAGAATCCTCATAGCTACTTAGGAATAATCTCACTATCTAGTAGATAGATTTAGGTATATAGAGGGCTTATAACCTATATAAAGTAACTTAATTAATCTAGCTATAAGTACTAGGCGTAGCTAGCTATAGAGTAGTGTAGCCGATCCCTTACGTAAAGGTGGGATTCAGGCTGGGATTTAGGCCTTAGGCCTGGGCCTGGCCGACTACCGTCTCGCAGGTTCCAAGCCCTCATTTGACGTCTCCTTCAACTTGCGGTGACAGGCCGCGTACAATTTGATGTAGAACTCATCCCGAGCCACCTTTGCTTCAGAGTTCCAGTGTTCATCTCCGACTGAATCTCGAAGCGCAGGGGTTGACCTCTCTTTCCAAGCCAAATAGGCACGAGCCGCGCTTTCTCGCCATGACTGCCCCGAAAGTTGCGGAAAATACTGTTCGAGCGTTGATATGTAACGAGTGACTCCAAACTGTGGCACGACCATCTCCCATGTCTTCATTTCCCACCGCACCATGGCCTCGATGTCTGACTTCTGCCTCCCAGGAAACACTTCTCGCGGTTTCTTGTCGATGAAAATAGTGACTATACAGCCGATTGTCTGCTCCAGATGACTACACCAAGTCGAGCTTTGCTGGCATGGCTCGTATTTGGATCTGTAGTCCGGTTGATCTTGCATCGTCAGGTGTGACTCGCTTCCGCTTTCATGACTGTCGCTATAGTTCTCATCGTCGCTTTCGTTCTTTTCGTCCTCGTCGTCTTTATCATCCTTCTCACTATCATCTTTATCGTCCTTGGTCTCCGAGTCGACCATCATACTTGTCTCAGCCCCGGTCTGCTCGGCGATTGTCTTTTCATTACCAAGCTCTTCATCGTTTGTTTCTTGCCGCAAAAGATTCCCAGGATCATGGAGTACCAAACCATCGATCTCTTTCTCTGGTATGAAGACGCGTGGGACAGGTCTCTCAACCTTAGCAACCGGAAACTTCTGTTCCATAAACGCGAAGACAGGAGGTAGCCGTAGAAGCCTCGTAGTCATTCCGTCTGCAAGACGGACGGGCTTGCCATCTTTGTCTTTGAGAGTAGGGCTTTCATCTCCGTCAAGGGGTAATGATGAAGGGTCGTTTTCTTCCATGTACTTCCAGACAGCTTCGAGGCGATCTTGCTCAGAGAGTATCTTAGCTTCAAAGCCATAAAGGAGATCATCCTTGCTGGTGCTTGAAACCATGCCGTACTGTGATAACTCATAGGTCTTTCGCCGAGGGTGGACACCTTTGGGATACACTCTGATGGCTTCAAGTCGCAGCGGTACCCCGATTCCATTCCGTGAGCAGCGCAGCATACTAATCAATCAAGTCAAAACTAAGGCTCGAGATTGGCTAATTGAATGACTTTTCGCGATACTTTTAATTGTTTTAACTAATTTGATTTAATTTGATTTAAATTACCTATATAAGAAGTTAGTAAAGCTTTTATAATATTTTTAGAAGGTCTAAACTTATATTATATAATAATCTAAGGTTATATAGTTTTCTATTAATCTCTATACTTAAAGTAGTAGCTATTAATAGTAATACTACTACTTTAAATTTAGTTCTAAAAGTATTAAGTCTTTTTAAACTATAAAAGCTTTATTAATAACCTCTATAATATTAAAACTAACTTAATAAAGCTAAATACTTTCTTATAGTTTATTACTATTACTAAGATAGTAAAGATATTAAAAGTAAGTTTATTAAGCGTTAAGAAGGTCTATTAATATAAAATTTACTACTAGATAAGGTTTTTAATAAGCTTAGTAATTAAAAGGCTAAAGTATTACTTTAGTTTATTAGTTTTATTAATAGTAGTATTATAAGCTCTACTATTTAACTATTAATAATATTTAGAGTCTTTAACTTTTAGAGTAATAATAAGTAATAAAAAAATAGCTTATTAAAGCCTTAGATAAAGTTAATAATTAATAAGGTTAGATCCTTTAGTATACTATTATTCCTAGTACTCTTAAAGTCTTTTTTAAATATTATAAAGCTATCTATAAGTTTTTAGTATATTTTAGTATTTTTTAAACTATTATAAGCTTTAGCTAAGATATAAAATTACTATAGTATATAAGGGTCTAGCTACTTAGACTAGATAAGCTTAGGGATAGTTTAGCTAGGCTAAGCTGAGAGGATAGAGAACTTTATAGAGATAGGGTATAGAACCCTCTATAGCGAGGACTTAGCGAGTACTTACTAAAGGGTTAGGAAAGAAGATCTTAGAAGAAGTAAGTAAAAGTAGCGTAATAATATTATACTTACTTTTAGGGGTACTTCTTCTATTAATTTAACCTAACTATAGTCTATAGCTCCTAAATACCTTTATAATTCTTTTACTTCTACTTTAATTTAGGAAGGTTAGTAATAATAATAGCGCTATATACCTAAGTAATACCTACTAATTAAACTAAGGAACTTATACTTAATATTCGCTAAATATTAAATAAGATAGTTTATATAAGCCTATATAAAGAAGATAACCTTAGTAAATAATTAGAGAACGATATAAGTTAATAAGGGAAGATAAGAAGCTATACTTTAAGTGAGGCTAAAGGCCCTAAAGAGTATAAGCTACTTATACTAAATACTTACTAAATAGATAATAAGTATATATAGGAGAATAAGGAATATAAGACCTCTCTCTATAGATTAGATAGGCTAGAAGGCTAGATATCTATAGCTATAGCTAATAAGCTAGCCTAAGCTAGAAAGCTAAATAAAGCTACTAGCTAAATGTTAATATAGTAGATTATAACTATAATAGCTAACTAGTATAAACTAATTACTACTATATTAAGTAACTAAGTACTTACTAAATAGTTACTAAAGGTTTATAAGAAACCTTTAAACTATAATATAGCTTACCTTACTAGTAAATCTACTAATATAGAAAGGGAAGATTAGCTTATTATAGTAGAAGAAGTTTATAAGTACTACTTTAGCTACTCTAATAGCTAGTATATCTAGTAAGCCTTAAGTATAATAGAGTATACCTTATAAATAGAATAGTAAACTTATTAGTAAACGCTTATAGATATATTAGGGAAGTAGGTTAACCTTATATAGGAAGACTTTAGAGTTTTTATGAGAAAGTAGTATATAGTGCCTAAACTCTAAGAATAGACCTATTATAATACCTTAAAGTAGTACTACTAAAAGGATAATAAGAAACCTATTATATATTAAGCTTATTAGGAGTCTATTAACTAAGCCTTTAATAAGCTAAATATAAGCAATATAAAAGCTTATATATTCTTTTAGGGTCTTATTAAGACCCTAAAAGATAAACTTTTTAAGTAAGATGTTAATCATACTAATATATATACTATAGCTCTATATATATAGAGATTATAGGAGATTATAGAAGGGAGATATATAGGAAGGCTTACTAGCTATTCTAAGTTGTATAAGTAACTATACTTAAACTCCTTAGACTACTTTTATAAGAGTAGCTTATAACCCCCTTAGTTAATAGACTTAAGGGAGCGCTATCTAGAGACCTTATATTAGAATAACTACTTAGTAAACCCTTATATAACGCCTAGCTCTAATAATAGGGCCCCTAATTTTTAGGGAACTTAGTACTATAATTATAAGAAGTATAAGTATATCTCCCCTAATTATACTAAACCCTATATATAACCTATAGGTAGTAACTAGAACTTAAACTTAAGATAGAGTAGGATTAATATTATTATAGTCTCTTATGTAACTAACGTTAAAAACTTAAGAAATAAGTAAGTATAAAAGTAACCTTAAGGGGTACTACGCTAGAAATCACTTTAGTTCCTATAAAGTAGACTATTAAAGGTTAAGCGATTACACTCTAAGTATATAATAAAGTTAAACTATTAGTTAATATAGATACTTATACTATAGTAGACCTTATATAAGAAGACCTTATAGAGAAACTCTCACTAAAGGAGGCTATTAGTGTTATAGCTTTAGAGCTAGTAAACTTTTAAAGAAAACTAACGCCTACTAGTAAAGTTTATTAGCTTACCTTCTTCTTAATTAATAGCTAAAGCTATCTATAGAAGATTTACTAAGCGTTTATAGCTAGCTTACGTCTTAAGGGAGTAGGAGATATCCTTTTATCTAATAACTTAATAAGTAAAGAGGGTATCTATATAGATACTTATACTTATACTTAGTTATATAATTATATCTTATTTACTAAGCTAGAGGTAATAGCATAAGAGATTATAGAAAATAGCTAGAAAGCTTATATAATATACTTAATAGGAGCTTTAGTTTTAAGCGAAAAAGATATTAATACCTTAGGTAAAAGCTTACTAAATAGAAGGTATAAGAAGAAGATCTCTAAAGAACTTAAACCTTTTACTAATATTTTTAATAAAGAGAATATAAAGAAGGTTCCTAAACTAAAAAGAGTAGTATATTATATTAAGTTAAAACCTAGTAAAAAGCCCCTATATAAGCTAATATACTTTATATTAGTAGAATAGCTATAAACTCTTACTAAGTATATTTAGGAAATAGAGGTAGCTAGATATATCTACTATTTAACTAGCTCTACTAAGGTGTTAGTTTTATTTATACTTAAAAAGAATAATAGCTTATAGTTATATATAGATTATAGGGGATTAAATAAAATTATAGTAAAAAACTACTACTTTCTACTACTAATTAATAAGCTTCTAGATAAACTTACTAATATAAAGTTTATTTCTAAGATTAATTTAAGTGAAGTATACTATAGAATTATAATTAATAAAGTAGATAGATAGAAGACTACATTTAGGACTTAATATAGGTACTTTAAGTATATAGTAATACTATTTAGGCTTACTAACGCTTTAGTAACCTTCTAAGCGTATATTTACTAAATATTTACTAACTTTCTAGATACTTACTATATTATATACTTAGATAATATCTTAATCTATTTAGATACTAAGAAGTAGTATACTAAAAACCTTTACGTAGTTCTATACTACTTAAAGGCTACTAAGCTATTTATAAAACTAAAGAAGTATAACTTCTATTAGATAGAAGTAGATTTCTTTAGGTTCTATATTACTTAAAATAGTATTAAAATAGACCTAAATAAAGTCTAAGTAGTTACTAAATAGCTAGTACTAAAGTCCTTTAGGGATATCTAAGTTTTCTTTAACTTCTATAACTTTTACTATAAATTTATTACTAGATACTTTTATATTATAGCTCCTATAAATAGTATACTAAAAAGGAGTTAAAATAATATAAAGTTAGGAGCTTCTATTTAAATAGGGGAGATATAGACTACATTTAAGATACTTTAGAGAGTATTTACTAAAGCTTTAATATTAAGATATTATAACTTAGCGCTAGAAACTAAGGTTAAGATTAATATATCTACTTAGGTAGTATCTAGTATACTTTTATAGAAGTATAATACTATCTAGTACTTAGTAGCTTTCTAGTTAAGGAAGCTTTTAGATATAGAAAGATATTAAGCTATAGGGTAATAAGAGCTCCTCGCTATTATAGAAAGCTTAGATTACTAGGCGTAATACCTCTAAGGGCTCCCTAAGAAATTCCTAGTATTTATAGACTATATAGTACTAAAGGGGGTACTTACTACACCTACGTATAACATTTACAGAAGGCTTATATAATAGGTCTACTATTTATTAGTATTTAATTCTAAAATCTAGTATAGATTAGGAGTTACTAATCTAGTAGATAGATTATTATAACGCTCTAACTATATAGTAAAAGACTTTAGGGTAGATAATATACTTCTTACCTTTAAAAAAAAACTAAGACTTATTAGCTAGCTATTAGTAATAACTTACTAATATATTACTAAGCTTAAAGGAACTATAGCTATTATAAGAACTTATATCTAGGCTATTTAGTAAAGTATATAAGAACTTTACTAGAAGGCTAGCTTTAAGGTTAAAGGATCCTCACCTTTAGGTTAGCACTACCTTATAAAGGGTACTAATAATCTACTATATTAAAGTATACATATTAACGCTATTACCTACTTAAAATTATATATAGATACTATACTAACTGCTCTATAAGAAGATAGTAATATACTAGAGGACTTAAGGGGAGCTAAGGTTACTATATTAGAGTAGTATATCTTATATACTATAATAAGGGAGCTTATTTAGGATGAAATAGTATATATATTATAACTAGGCGTAAATCCTAAATAGATAGTTAGAGAACTATAGGCTAAAAACTACTTCTATAGAGAACTTACGTCTAAGGTTTACTAAGATACTAAGGAATACTAAGGGTACTAACTTAATAAGAATAATATCTTTTAGTTTAGAAGAAGACTTATTATCCTAGAAGAGGGATCCTTCTACTATAAAATCCTAAAAAACTACTATAATATACTTAGATTAAGGTATATAAGGGTAAATAAGATAGTAGAGCTAATTTTACGAAAATTTTATTAGCTATACTTAATAGAGGATGTATAGCGATATGTTACTAAATGCTTATGCTACTAGGGAGTATATATACTATAGCATAAACTATATAGGTTACTATAAATACTAGAATTACTAGTATACCTATTTTAGTAGATTTCCTTAAACTTCTTAACTAGCTTACTAGGGAGTTACTAAGATAATAGGATTATATATAATATAATCTTAGTAGTTATATATTAAATAACTAAGGTAGCTTGCTTTCTAGCGATAATAAAGCAACTAGATACTATAAGCTTAGCGAGGATCTTATATTAAGAAATTAAGTGCTATTATAATATACTTAAAGCTATTATTAGTAATTAAGATAAGTTAATTACTAGCTAGTTCTAATAAGATTAGACTAAGGCTTAAGATATAAAAAAGTATATCTCTACTATATAGTATCTATAGATAGATAGGTAGACTAAAAGAACGTATTAAACCCTAATAGTATATCTCTTAAAGTTTAGTAAAAACTTATATAACTAGTAGGCAATATAATTAGTTAAAGCTAAATTCTTATATAATAATAGTAAATATATTACTATTAGTATATCCCTATTTAAAGCCTTTATAGGTTATTACCTTTAGATAATTAACTACTACTTACTAGGTATAAAAGTTAAGACCTAAAAAGTTAAAGAAAAGCTTAAGAAGTTAATAGAAGTTTACTAAAGGATAGCTAAGAACTAGCAACATATAATAGAAGTATAAGCTAAGAATATTAATACTAAAAGGAGGGCGTAATCTTATAACGTTAGAGATATTATAAAGCTCTTAATAAAGAACTTTTACTTCGTAAAGGGTTAGTAAAAACTTACTTTATAATTTATTCCTATACTAATTATAGAGGTTATAAGCTTTAACGCCTATAAAGTATAGCTTCTAGAAAAATATAATAAAGCGTATAATATCTTCTTAATCGCTTTACTAAAGCTATAGTATAGCTAAAACCTTACTAAAAGATAGCTTCTAGACCTAGAAGAGGACCTTAAAGAATAGGAAGTTAAAGATATTATATTATAGAAAGAAGCGCTAGTAAGCCCTTTATATTTAGTTAGGTAGAAAGACTAGCTAGTAGAATATAATACCTAAGAGCTTAAAGAGCACTTAGCGAATATTTTATAAATCCTTATAAGATTTAAAAAGTAATAGTATAAGTTATACTATAAATAAAATAATAAATAGTATAGAGAAATAGGAAAAGTTAATTAACTATAAGAAAACTCTAAAAAACTACTTCTTAAAAGTAATATATAAACTTAAGGGTATTTAACTAAAAACTCTAAAGAAAAGCTACTATATACTTACTAAAGATCTATTAAAAACTACTAAGAATTATCCTCTAAGTTACTTAAATCCTTATTAATATTATTACTATTAGGACTAATATCTATATTATTCCTACTATTATTACTCTTACTTTCTAATAATTTATCTTTATCTTTAAAGCTAATAAGATTCTTATAAATACTTATAGAAGAAGTATTAATATCTTTATAAGTATTAGGTTAGGGAGTAGGGCTAGAGCTAATACGTTTAAGGATTATAACTAGGGTATGCTTATAAGAATTATAAAGTATTTAAGAAGTTTAAACCTTAGAAGGATCTTAAGTAAGTAAGCTAGATATATAAGGGTTATTACTTAAGAGATACTTCTCTAAGATGTTATTAAGTATATTAAGGAACTAAGTTTAGTTAAAGATATAGCTTTTATTTTAAAGGTATTAAAGTAAGGTATTCTTAAGCTAAAGATAAGTCTACTTAATAAAGTCTTTATCTTTCTTTTAGTAAGTATTCTGTGAGGAAACTATTAGCTATTAAAGGAAAAAACGCAATATAAGGGATTATATACCTTAAGCTAGATCTTAAGATATACTTAGGTGCGATTAGTAGCAGTCTCCTTAACGTTTATTTATAATAGCTAGTTATTATACTACTTAGAATTAGGCTAAAGCCTAGTAAAGTTTACTAACTACTTATAGAGCGATAGGAGAAGTACCTAACTATTAGTGATTATAGTATATATATAGTAGATCTTATGCTAATAATACTTACTAGCTTTAATCTAAGTAGTATAACACTTCACTTAGTTCTAGAAGATTTAAGTATTATTAATAAAGTATTTAGAGATCTAGTTATATTAATAGTTAGTCTAATGCTTTAGTAAAAAGTTACTAGATACCTACTTTATAATACTTAATACTATATAAATAATATATCTAATAGGTAGTATCACTTATATTAGCGTAAGTATATACTACTTTAGTAGTCTAATAGAACTATAGGGCGTAAGAGATATAAAGCTTACTACTACCTAATTAGTTATACTAATATATACTACTATTCTTCGCTAAGTTATTAGGCTTATATAGTACTAAGATATAAGTAATTAAGGTCTTAATACTTATAATATTAGATATAAAAGTAATATTAGAAGGGGAAAGCTTTATAAAGGCTTAATAAAAGCTTATAAAATATAAAAGCTATTATGTTATAATATAATATAATGAAGAGGAAGAAAAACTAACTTTAAGTAGGAAAAAAGGGTATTACTTTATAGATAGATATAAGGTATTATTAAATAGTTAGGGAAGTACTTATAACTTTAGATAGTAAGAATAGTAGTTATTTATTATAGTAGGTGCTACTAAAAGTGAAAAAGTAAGCGTAGTAAATTAATAATAGTAGTTACTATTTAACGTTTAGAATAGCTTTATAATATGCTTATTTTAGAAGGGGGATAAATAGGATGAAAAATAAAGTAATTATAAGGTTATTATTTAGAGAAGGCTTACTAAGCAAAGAATGAAATATCTATAAGTAAAGAGTATAAAAACTTATTAAAGATAATTCCTTTCTTTAAGGAATAAGAGAGATCTCTAAAGAAACCTTAGTTAGTAGATAATATAAACTTAAAAATAGGATTATAAGACTTATAGGGATAATAATAATACTAAGGGATAATAGAGTCTTAGCGAATATATAGTAGATAACTACTATATAGATAGTAGAGATAACTTATAATAATAATAATAACTATAAAAGCTTACTATAGATAATAGAGGTCTTTATTTACTATTAGTCTTATTCTATAATAGGGACTACTATAATTAGAAAGGGGATAATTATAAAGGTCTAGCTACTTAGACTAGATAGGCTTAGGAATAGTTTAGCTAGACTAAGCTAAGAGGATAAAGAACTTTATAGAGATAGGGTATAAAACCCTCTATAGCGAGGACTTAGTAAGTACTTACTAAAGGGTTAGGAAAGAAGATCTTAGAAGAAGTAAGTAAAAGTAGCATAGTAATATTATACTTACTTTTAGGGGTGCTTCTTCTATTAGTTTGACCTAACTGTGGCCTATAGCCCCTAAATACCTTTATATAGTAGTATAGAGGGGAGATTTTATAAACTTAGTATAATATTTATTAAGTATTTACTAGCTATTAATAATTAATAAGTATAAGTAGCTATAAAAGTTAAAAGTATTATACTAAAGGTATTATAAAGGTATATAATTAAACTAAATATAAGTTAAGATACTATTAATTAATAAGACTTATAAAGCTACTACTAAGGTTCTTAAAAAGTATTATAATACCCTTATAAGTTAAGATAGTTATTATAACTAACTTTAAGTAAGTTAAGTAGCTATAAGGTTAATTTCCTTATTAATAAGAGTATTATAAAGCTTATACTAGTCTTTAAGTTAATCTAAGAAGTACTTTATACTTATTAAAACCTCCTAAAGTTAACTATACTTATTACCTTTACTTTAGCCTTTATATCTTTTAGTCTATTTATAGAGTAGCTTAAATATATTATTTAACTTTATAAAGATCTACTAGTCTTTATTAATAAGGGTATCCTTATTAGAGATATAATCTATAGTATACTTAAAACCTTAAGTATAAAGTATATAACTATTAATCTAGCTATATTTAAGTAAGGTATACTTAACTATTATATATATTAAGTTTTATTAAGTAGTATTATTTAGTATTAAGTTTAGCTTTTATAATAACTCTTTTTATAAAATAAAGGTCTTATTATTATTATTAGCTTTATTACTAATAGATAATAAGCTTTTAGATTATTATAGTAATAATCTAATATACTTAATAATATTCTAAAACTTACTAATAAAGCCTTTCTACCTCTAGTAGGTTAGGTCTTCTTAAGTTCTATTAGGATTAAGAAAGAACTTAGACTCCTCCTTAAATACCTTATTATTAATATTATAAATAATAGTATAACTAATAAAGTTAAAGATATAGCTATAGTATTAAATTTAGTATTATTTAGCGTTAATTTCTATATATATAAGTAAAAGAGAAGGGAAAAGAGCTTTAAAGTAAGAGTTATTATTTATAGTATTATTAGAGATAGCTATACTAACCTTATTAAGTAAACCTTAGTTACTAAGAATAGTATAAATAGTAATAATAATATTCTTATTAGAATAAGCATTAAGTTAGTAGTAAAGAGCTAAGAGGTATTACGTCTACTTACCTACTTTATTAATAAAGTAGCTAAAGATAGTAATAATTATATATTAATTAAATAAGGTCTATAGATTAAATAATATATAAACCTTAGTAAGTACTTTCTATATCTCTAGATCTATACTTTCTTAGAAATATAAAGTTAGTTAAATAAGTCCTTCTAACTTAACTTTAACTAATATACTTAGTTAAAAACATTATAATTAAAGAAGCTAAGTATATATTATATATATTAATTACTAAACGTTAAGAAGAAGTTATTAGTATTAATAATAAACCTAAAAGCTAGTTTTTTAATCTATAAGACCTTACTTTAAAGTATAGTAATAAGAATAAAGTATTAGCGTTTAAGGAGGGGCTTATTAGTATTAGAATTATTATTAGATATACTCTTAGCGTAGGATTAATCTTAGAAGATATAGTAAATAGTCTTAAAGTATATCTTAGCGCTAGATATAATAGAAGCTTTCTAAGGTATATTAAGATATCTAGCTTTATTATAATATTAGTAAACTTAGTAAATATTACTTAGATATATTATTAGTATAATTAAAAGTAGAGTAAAAAAGTAGTATACTTTAAGTATTACTTTAAAGGATTTTATAAATAAAAAAGCCTTTATTCTTAATCTAAGAGGTATAGTTTTAGCTACCTTTCCTTAAGATATACTTAATATTAATAAAGTAGTAACCTTTCTATATAGCGTGAGGTAAAGCTTTAAGACTACTATAAGTAGTAAAGTTAATAGTTAATATATTATTAGTAGTTAATAAAGTATAGATCTAAGTAATAATCTTATAAAGAGTTAATAAATTATAACTAATAAAATAATTAAAATATTAATTATAGGCTAATATAAGTATTATAATAATAAGTAAGAGGTTAAAAAAGATATTAAAAAATATATATAAGTAAAGCTTTAAAGTATAGAAGTAAGTATAATAGTAGTAGTAATAGTAGTATTACTAGTAATATTAAAAAAAGGTTATTTTTAAAAGCTAGTAAAAAGGTTAAAAATAAGCTTTTTTTAAGCTTTAATAAAGAAACTAGAAATATATTAATTAAGCTTAATATCTAAAAGTATATTTTAGCTTTATAGTAGTATATATTAAAAAAAATAAGTATTATAAAGTATTTATTAAATAAAAATTATTTTATTAATATCTATTAATACTTATATAGTTAAATAGTATAATTTCTAACTTTATTTAATAAAGTATAAAATTATAAGTTTAAATCTTACTATAAGTCTTTATATTACTAATAGTAAATTTCTTTAAATATAATTAGTAATATATTTTTATTTTTTTAAAAAATCTTTTAAAATTTCTAATTAGTCTAGAAACTAGATTTTCTTTCTTCTAGTTAACTTTAGATTAATTAAAACGTCTAAAACGAAGGTATTATCGTTTTAGCTAATTAACTGCGAAAAAAGCTATCTTTTAATTAGCTGATTAGTTGAATTAATTGAATAGGATTGAATGGGGTGCTACGCTGTCCGTGAGACGAGGTATTCTGCCCATGCCTCCACGCGGTGGTAAATTCCCCATGATTCATCGTAGTAGAAGTGCGTCACCATTGCCAAGTCGTAGGCTGCCCGCGCCACAATCTCGATTCCTCGGTTGATTGTACCAGGTTGCCAAAGGATTTCGTCGAAGAATATGGAAACGATGTTGACGACGGCTTTACTAGCCCAATGATGATGAGGGACACCAGAGAAATGGTGTCCGATGATCATTTCAATGGCTTGATCGAGGCTTTGTAGTCTCTCTACCCGTTCGTCATATGTCTCTTCTCTCTCGCTTTCCTGTCCCTGTTTTGTATTATTCGGGAGGTCGAGGGTGTCGTACGGCTGCTGAAGAGAAAGTGACGCCTCATCCCAGAGGAAATCAGGAGCGAGTGCCTCTCCAACTTGCCCCTCTCGATCAAGAAGGACAGTATCTTCTTGACCAAATTCCAAATCAACGTCTCCGTTGTTAGCTGCTTGGGTGCCTCGGAGAATGCTAAGAATGCCAATGTTGCCAGTACTTGCTGCACGAAGAGCAACAGCCTTCGCATCGTGACCATTCAAATTAAGCAAAGTGACATCTGCGCCCCTCGCCAACAGGCTACGCAGAATATTGTAACGGTTCAACTTGGCAGCGATATGGATGGCTGTATTGCCCCGCAAGTCAGTCGCGTTGATCGGCGCGCCTGCGTCGAGAAGCCCGTTGACAACGTCGGCAGACCCGCTAATAACCGCACAATGCAGCGGCGTCCCGTACACATTATTCCTTAGATCCAATATCGGCGATTTCTTTAGAAGACCCTCTGTAATTGCACAAGCGCCCATGAGACAAGCTCTGTGGAGGGGCGAAAGCCCTTCCTTATCGGTGTGGTCAATATTTACTCCCTTTTCTAAAAGCAAATCGCAGTTGGCCGACGACGCGCAGTAATGGAGGGGCGATCGACCCCATTTATCCTCTACATGAAGTAGCCCGGGACGGCTCTCTAGGATCCATTTGGTGATGAGACCTGAGGCTCCAGTCACTGCGAGGTGGAGCACAGTTCTTCCTAGATGGTCTCGAGACGGCGTTGTGGAGGGCTGAAGATCTCGAGTTTGCGACTCGATGAGCTTGGGAATCAAGAGGGCATCAGCAACATTCCGTCTTGCCGCTAGTTGACAAGCAAAGTGGAGGGGATAGGTGAAAATGTTGGGGTCGTGCGGCGAGCGAAGCGGTGTCTTTGCAAGTCCAGGTTCAGCTCGCAGAAGAGCTGCAACAACATCCGCATCCTGCAAGTCAATGGCCTCCATAATGGCTGTCCTTCCATCTGAATCATGCATATTCAGAGACTGTTTGTCTTTGATGAGCATGATCGTCTCGTCTAGCCTACTAGCGCGACTCGAACCGTGCATGGCAAGCCGCTCGAGGGGCGTGGAGAGACCAAGAACGCAACCGAGTAGCCCGAGGCCTTCCCAGTTCTGAGACTCAGAACTTCGCATGAGTTCACGCAAGATATTGCTGCAATGATACTTCGCTGCGACGTGGAGGGCTGCCCATTGGGAACGGGAGTCTTCTGGTGGGTATTGAGACTCGTTGTAGACATGGGCGAACGGGCTTGCACCTAAGGCGAGGAGTACCTTGACCGCTGGGAGGCAGTTGACTGATATGCTGAATGCGAGTGGAGTTCCCAGCAGCTGGGTAGGCCATTGTAGATGGGCTTCGCGAATTGTACTTGCGGGGACATTGACTAGACGCTGTGCCAGCTCTCCTGAAAGCTTTTCGGTAATGTCTTCAAAAGCGGCTGGGTCCCGAATCATGAACAACCAATGAAATGGACCACATCCGTCAGAAGTGCAAGAGGCTAACGATGCTCCCTCAGACAGGAGATTCATGGCGGCTGCTGGATCCCCATCAAAAAATGCCTTGGCCAGGGCTGGCATTTCATCCGCCAAGGCTCCTTGCGCTCGCAACAACCCCGAGAGTTTTGTGACATACGACTCGTTTTTCGGCTCCATGACCGCGTCTGTCTCGGAATGAAATAGATCACCAAAGACTGCGGCAATAGGGTGACCTTCAGAGCGAGCGGTCTTCGCAAATTTGTGTGACTCTTGCAAGTCTCGCTCTGCTCCAAACCCCAAGTAGTAGCAAAGCGCAATTTGCCAGCTAATCGGGCCTTCATCTTTCGCTCTGTTGCTGGAATGAGTCTGTTGAAGTCCCTTGAATATTTGCTGTTGGTGATCCCAAAGAACCTCTTTGCCTGTGTCTAGACGGAACATCTTGAGAACAGTTAGATATGTGCTTCATATTTATGGCCAAGATTCGGATTCGGATGGGTTGCATGCTCTATGTGAGAGTATATCTCTCCCTGTCCTGGCGAGCAGGGACGAGACGGACGATGACAGAGATGATAAGGTCAATAGGGACTACGAGGATAACAGAGACGACAAGGACGACGGCAGGGACGAAGAACGACAGAAAAGGCAAAAGGGACAATGGCAGGGAACACAAGACAAACGGGGACATTAGAACTGATGGTAGTCCACTCAGGAAGAAGCACCCTTCCAGATACCAAAGCTCAGGAATGCTTACCTCGTATGTTGGAGTAGGAACGTCAAAGTGTAGTGCTAAGTCGGCTTCAAGGCCGCGTAGATCCCCGGCACTAGATCCATCAGCGGCCAGAAATACCCAAGTCGTCGGCTAGAAGACTCACTTCCACCTGGTGTAGAGCGGCAGATCTCGTACACTTGAAGCGCGCTTCGATGGATCTGCCTGGATAGTCCTATGAAGAACAATTCGTATGAACATGGCGGTCCCCAGTTGTTTGGCGGGCATGCATTGCTTGGCGTAGTCAAGTAGTTTCGATGGATCGATATGATTTCGATCTATCGTTTCGACATGTTTATGCCCGTGATTTGTGAGCCAAGTTGTGTACTCCTGGCCGCCCAAGCAGGCTTCCCACACCATAAGGCCAAAGGCCCAAATGTCGCATTTCAACAGGTCTCTGCGTTCTATTGGGAAAAGATCCTGCGTCTTGACCTCAGGAGCGTTGTAACTGTGATTACTGTTATAAGCTAGGCACCGAACCATGACCGTGTGCAACTTACAGAAGAGTGCCCCCGTACTTAATGATCTCGTCATCGTCACTCTGGCTGCCTGCCGTGTCATTCAAGATAATTGCGTGACCGAAGTCTGTTATCTTCGCAAGAGCCTTGATTGGGCGATCCCAGGACGGGAAGACCAGTGCATTATCCAACTTGACATCGCCATGGACTATGCCACATGTATGCAGCGCCGACAAGGCCGAAGATACGTCGCCGAGCAGAATCTCTACGTCGGCAAGACGAGGCTTGGCTGTTTTGATGTACTCTCTTAGTGTCCCAAGTGGTGCGTATTCGACGACGAGGTAGGGAATGACTGATGCTCCGCGAAGGCTCCATCCATATCCGAGTGCTGATGGGAGGTTAGGGTGAGCTCTCAGTGGAGGATGTCTCATAATCTGAGCCTCGAAAATGACCGAGCCCAGTCTACGGCGGAATAGCTTGTCATCAGATACATCATTGATCTTAAGCTGCTTGACGGCGACACAGTCGCCTCCCTTGACCGCACATCTCTTCACGACGTAGGTCTCGCCTTCACCTAGTACTTCCTCCTCAGTGAGCTCCTCTTGCGGGTATCGTCGTAGGTTAAGAGCGCTAACGACTCGGAGAACATCATCGAGACCGTGAGCATTTTGGCGCTGTTGTTCAGAAAAGAGTGCGCATGTTAAACTGGATGTCGAAGTCCGGGATAAGAATGTGTTCCAGCTAAGCGTCGTGTCAACCGATTTTGTTAGATGATCCATGGCCTCTACTTAGTAGCTGATCGTCTCCCTCGCCGCTGTCTTTGTCTTCATCGTTGTTACCGTCGTCGCTGTCGTCGTTGTCGTTGTTATCGTCGTTATCGTCCCCGTCGTCGTCGTTGTCGTAGTCTTCGTCGTTGTTATTGTCGTCGTCGTCGTCATGATTGATGACCTCGCGACAATGCCCCACGTACTGGCGAGCAATTGTGTTTGATTCTATTTCTCTCATGAGGAGATTGCACTAATGATTTTAGGCAGCACTGAGACAGCGTTGAAGCTGCGCACGGAGAAAGTCCATGACTGTTCTGAACAGCAATCTGATTGGGTGACCCGAGGTAAGCAGGCCTAGTCAGCAAAGAAGGTCGCCGAAGGGCGCCGAGGGGCGCCGGCACTAGTGAGAAAGCGCCGATGAATATGCCTTCAGCCGATTGACCAAAGGATGATTGACCCTTGCTCAGAAAATTACAACAGATTACTGTGAGTATCAGATAGGTTCAAGTTTGGGTGCAGGCGTTCACATGGATGCAGAAAGCCCGCGGCGTGCCGGTGTCAGGTAGCCTGATTTGAGGCTGACACACCACCACACACTTTCAGCTTGACAGTGAAAACAATTCTTAGCCATTCAGGCTGTGCTCGCCTCAAAATCTGCCTTGCTATGCATGAAAGCCGCATCGGAGCCTTATCCATAAGCAGGCGCAGCTCCATTCCGTGCCGCGGTGTTTCCGAAGCGCCTTCATTGGTCCAGTCGAGCGAGACGAGTGGTGACATATCAGATCGTGCGGGCGTTATGCTGGTTGCTTCTAGTACAAAACCGGATTGCGAGATTCAGAACTCATAATGACGCATCTTATCTTTCTTCCCTTCTAACCTTTTTCCTTCGCAGTTTGCCGCCTGGAGGCGCACCTTGTTGACTGCCGTATAACTCTCACGGGGAAATAATCGAGGGCCAGGATAGCCTGGGCTAGAGAAACCTCTATAGCCACCTATGGGGGTATATAAAGAGAGCGCGAATCGCCTCGATTACAGGGGGCAGGCATCTCCCTCTTCACGCTGCCACAACCCATTACACCAAAATGCCGAAGCAATACTACATCCACTACCTCTGTGACCGCTACCTCGCATCTTATTTCGAGTTTGAAGAAAGCTGTGTTGACAATTTGATTCCAATTTCGCGCCAAGGCCCAAACCTCAACGAAAAGTAAAGACACTTTTCTGAGCTGGGGTGGATACAGACTTCCATTTGCCTTTGAACTAATCTATTATGAAGATCAAAGTAGTTTAGGTAAAAGCAGGAGCCTCGGCACTCAGCCTATTATCTCAAGCTCGTTCGCAAAGGTCCGGGCTCCATTACAGGCCTGAACCTTATGTTCAAAAGTTTTGAGTCGCATATGACTGGAGTGCCGAGGGTTTTCAAACATTGCCTTTCGCTTTCATCTTGATTGCAAATTGAAAAATACTGGGACTTACTAACAAGGGCCGTAGATGTACTGCTATTGCAGAAACTGATAGGGGTCTGAAATCTGCGTTAACACCACCTTGGATTCTCACACCACCTTGGATTCTCATCCACAAAGGTGAGAGGCCCCCGAACCATATACGTATATCTGGCCCTGCGACTTCAAGTCATTCGGGTCGTTGAATTTGCCTTCAGCCTTCTTGGGAAACCCTTCAGGCACCCTGCGATGGAAACACTAATCTTTACTCGAAAAAGGCCCCGAATGGTTGTCAGGTAACTTGATGGTCTACTTTATTTGATCTTTATCCTTTCAAATTATCCTTTAAATTACATGAACATTGCTATTGTATTCGACATATTTTTTCGTTCTTCCGCGACATTGATATAAAACTTCAAACTACTCCTCATTATCCCCGCTTTTGAACCTCATAGTACGTGAGAAGAAACGACAACTCCTAATCCAAACACTACAATAGCATCGGAAGGAGTATCAAAATCTCCGCAGAACAGATGGCTGAAGGAAGCTTCTCTTCTTTTTCCCTCCTCCCGGGCGAGATTCGAGATCAGATCTGGGACTTCTCAACACGTCCCATCGGCGTCCGTGGAGTCCAATACTTTTCGGTTTTGGAATCGTGCGACAACACCAGCCCGATTCTTGAAGTATTCAAACGCCACATCGTCAAACGGACCCGGAAGGACCAGAACCAAGTTCTTGCAGCCCCTTTAGTTGGAAAGGAGACGTCTTGCCCGTCCTGGTACGAGGGTAACCGATCGACCTATGCCATCGACAGCGGGCTTTGGACCGCATGCAAAGAGTCTCGCGCGGCGATGTATCGACACTACAGGCCGGAGGAATGGGTAGACCTCCGGAAAAAGCAACGCAAGTATTACGACAAACACCAGACATACTTTCATTACTCGTTACATAGCGGGTCGAAGCACGAGCAAATGCCGGCTACGTTCAATGCCGAGTCCAGCGGTGGAACCCAATCTTTGACCATCTTACCCGGCTACGATCTCTTACATCTCGCACCGGTGAAGACTGGACTGAGCTGGTATGCGTTGGGTAAAGACATGCCTTTCTCATCGCCGGAGTTCGGCTTCGGTGGGATTCGCCATACTGCCATTGACTTTGATCCATCATGGAGCCTTGAAGAGCTTGAACGGTATCAGTTGAAATGGGAAGAACTTCGCCTTAAAGAAGGGCAAATGGACTATCTCCGTTGGGAGATGTACGACAGTTTGGTCAAGGCCACACGAGACCTGTCCCATTTCACGACTCCGACGCTATGGCTCGTGGACCATCGTCTTCGGCGCAAGAGCACCGTCCTCGACGAACATATGACGGAAATGCTTTACGGGCGCTACGGATCGTGGCAAAAAGAGCAGCTGGTCTTCCATGCGGCTGGCTGCAGGTACTACGCCATGCCTGAGCATCGTGCCTCTGAATTGTGTGGCTACGATGCGGAGGATGAACCCGAAGGCGATAACGATCCCTTCAGCTTCGTTTATGAGCTGGAAGAGTTGGACGCTCGACAGGAGGCTTTCGAGCGCAGGGGCGAAGACGAAGGATCTGGGGTGGACGAGGACTATTATGTGGCGAGCGTGAGACTTTTAGTATGTGAAAGGGATTGATCTTGCTCAAGAATAGCCACAATAATGGCCATGATTATTGAGAAGGAACTTGACTCCCAAAAGAGTACATGTACTCGTTGTTAAATGCCTACTACTTGGCACGTTTTGTACGCCTTGTTAAGAGTTGAAGCACTTACCCAAAAGGCTACATCAGAATCAATTATTGATGAGTTGAGATGACATTACACCCAACATATCTACCCGCCAAGGTCTCACAACCTGTGCAGAAGCGGGGTAAGCTTCGTTTGTTTGGCTGGGAGATTTCTACTCTAATCTCCATTGGCCCGGCAATAGCTACCTGGCCTGCATGGTCCTTTGGAAAGCGGAATGTTGTTAACCCATCTGGTTCCCATACCTCATGCTGAGGGGCAGTAGGGGCATGAGGATGGAGTGGTCTATGGCCTCCAATAGAATAAAAATACCACCAGCGGGAACTTCTCCTATTGGAACTGATTTCTTCGACTAAGGTTGATCTTGGCTGCATCGTGTCTTCGTAAGCACTAAGCGATAGCAAATCATCATCCTGTTAAGATACCGGGCATCCTATTGGCCATTGTTTGGATACCATTATTGAATTTAAAATCTGCTGACTGCGCTACGGTTTGAGCAAACAGCTTCTCGGCTAACTTGCTTTCTACAGTTGGCTGAAATAAGCTCGCTATAGCGGCCTATCCCAGCCAAAATGTCTGGCATAGCAGCAGAAAGCGCGACAAAAGGGCGAGATCGACTTACTTTTGATTCTAGTGAGTTTAGGCGATTAATACAGAGAGAGGTATCCCCTAAGATTGTTGAAGAATTGCAGAAGAAGTTTGGTCCCAACGTCCATCGCGGTAAGAGCCCTCACACATCGACCCCTTTCAATCATTAAGCATTACTAATTATCAGTCAATACTATCAGCCAAGGAAGAAAACCTTGCTACGAAGTCAAAAGATTCATCGTATTCCGAATCCGAAGAGGGCTTTCAAACAAGCATAAGCGATTCCACAATAGAGAGTGGAACCATCTTTCCCGCAGTCAAGATCGAGACTGACAGCCGAGGTCGGAAGGAATTAGTATTCTCATCTCTTGAGTACGCTATCATTGCCATGAATGTTGGAAACAATATGCAGAAGCCGTAGCTAACTTAGTTACCACACAAGCCCGTTCTCTCCCAGGTAGGTGTAAGCCAGAGGCTTTCCTGCAATGTGACAAGCTGAGATGTATACGTTGAAAGTTCCCTTCCAACTGGATAAATAGGATGGCTGGATTAATACTAATCGACGCCTTTTTAATAGCCCTTTTCCTGCGCAATTCAATCCCAGCGAATGTGTCATCTTCGCATGGCATTCACCATCACTTGGTCACACAAACAATCAAAGCCCTGCATCCTACCTATTGATTGCGGGCCCAGTTCTGAGGAAAGCTTTACAAAAGATATTCAGTGGTGTGCCAGACTTTGCGTTGGGAGAAGGATTGTCTGCTCGGGTGAGTATTCGTATTTCGTTATCGTTATGACTTTATTTGAGGAGGAAGAGAAAGCGGTCGCTAATACTGCTTGCGTAGCTTTTTGCAAAATACCTGTTTTGGGCACGCCCCGAGCTAGAGGTTCTCGCGAATTACTACAGCACTTTAGCAGACGAAGACGGGTTGTTTGAGATCAATGCTGCTCTGAAGTACATTGACTATGGGTTTGGCTTGACAATATCAGACCTCGACCGTCTTTTACCGCGCTCCATCAGTTATTCGTTATTGTGGACAGTCTTCCCCCCGGGATGCCTTTTTGTGGCAAAAGACGGGTTGAACTTCGACTGTGTAAAGAGATGTCGCGCGGCTACACTCGTGTCAAGCCCTAGAGATCCCCCGATGGCAGCAAAGTTCCATTGGGAAATTGAGGCTGAATCCATTGGATGGAACGGTGTGGACGTTCAAAACATCAGAGAATATCTCCGAATCAAGGATTTCACAGGCAATATATTCATGGAAGACCTTCCGTGCGTGCCCCTGAAATATCATTCAAGGCGCGAGGATATTAAAGAGGACATATTACGGCGAAATTACACAGCTTTGGGATTTTGGAAACCGAACTTCCAGTACGTGCAATACGACGGAAATGCTCTGCTTCAATTCCCGTTCTCTAGCGGCCATCAGGAGGTAATGGTAAGTAGATGAGTTTCCAAAACGTACGCTGATTGAGACAAAAATCCTTACAATACTCATAGGTCAATGGAAGGGTGATAATAGACCACAAAATGCCACAGCAATTGAATTGCATGAATAGGTTCATGCCAAAAAAGCGTCGGTGCAGTCAACTCCGGAAAGATTCGGGAACATCACTCCCCGATACACCAACGGGCGAACAGGTACAAATCTTTGTGCACGTGTCTCACGGATTCCCTGTACTTTTCTGACATCTCAAGTAGAAGTCGATGTTCCTGAGGCTCTTCATGGACACTGATGTCACAAGCCAGGCGCACATGGGACTTAGGGGTGGGAAGGAGGGAAAGAACATTTTCAGCAGTTCGCCTTTCACATCGTCCTCGTCACTAGGATCTTCAGAACTTTCAACAGATCAGATACTCACAGTTTCCCACATCTTGTATGGTTTTGATCCCAGAGAGGGCAGATGGGGTACAGAACACTTTCCACTTTAGTGCATCATGTCCCTAATTGAATGCGTACAGGTGCGTTCGCAGTGGACCGAATCGGTCCCATAAATTGGACCAGGTATGTTGCTTCTCCCTTGTTTTGGTGCGTTATAGCATGCATGACTTCATAGAAACTCTTCCTATCCCTGACTACTAATACGCTACTGACTGAAGAGCTAAATTTTCGAATAGCGATGCTGTGGACCTCCTTGTTTTGGATCCAGAGATCAAAGATACAGTCTGTCATCTCGTTGCCTCTCACAACCTCAGCTCCTCCGAAGTCCAAGCTTCTGTACCGGCAAGAGGCGAAGGTGTCATGGGGCTTTTATCTGGCCCATCAGGTTCAGGGAAAACGTTCGCAGTTGAAGCAATTGCGGAAGGCGCCAAACTCCCTATCATACCCTTTTCGAGTGTATTGTTAGATGATGACATTTTACGGATGCGGGAGAATCTGGCCGATATCCTGAAACTTGCGAGTCATTGGAAAGCCGTGTTGCTTCTAGAACACGCAGACCTATTGATATCTCGGAGCAGGTCAGGATCTATGAACGGTTTAGTCTCGGCGTTTCTTCAAGAAGTCGAGTCTTATGATGGGATCATGTTCATGACGACGAATAACCTTGACGACATCGATGAGAAGTTTCTCGGTAAGTCTATACCCCGCGCAATGCAACTTACAGATGTTTCATTGATAACTTATTTCGCAGGCAAAATTGATCTGTCCGTTGCAATTCCCAGCCTCGATACCGCTGCTCGCTCCAAAATATGGTCCTATTCCATATCCAAAGCTCGACAGACTAAAGAATACATCATGGAGATGAACGAGGAGGACATTCGTCAACTGGCCAAGGCTCCCCTCAATGGCCGACAGGTGCGTGCAGACCATTTACATCAGACGAAGAGATGCAAAGGATGCGCATTAGAGGACTTACGTCTGGGCACAGATTGGAAATGCCGTTAAAATGGCGATCAAAATTGCTGCAACGAGAAAGGCAGACATAATCACATTGAAACACTTTCAGGACGTTACTAGGCTTTTTCAGACCCGAATACACTCACCAACAGCGGAAAAAAGAAGGCTAGACTACGAAATTGCCACAACTTCCGAAGGAACCATCGAACCAATTCTCTACCCAGGAACGCCTCCCATCACCACTACCGAGCCAGCTTCCTCATCAGGTCTAGGTGCGCCTCCCATCACCAACCCGTCTGAGGATATCATCTTTTGCCAGTGGGAGATCCCAGAAGTCTACAGTAGCTTTTGTGTGACTTCACCTGAATCCTCAGGCCGTGAGATTGAAGACTTTGTGTCTAGATTTGTAGTGATTACGGGAGACGAAGACAAATTTTGGTGTACTACTTGCGCTGAGTTCCTTTCAATGCAATGGGGCCAGCTTGGAACCATCGCTCTGGCGATCGTGAGTAGAGGAGTCGCAAATGCTCTCCTTCCACAACGGCAAGAGAACTGTGCAGCCTGGCGTGCAGCCGACTTTTCGGACGATTTTGTTCTCACAAATACCACAGAGAAAGAAATCAACATCACCTTTGGGGAAGCTGCCCATTTCGATCAGGTTTCGATTGCAAATCTCGATGCGGCCATCACTTGGATATGCACCGCCATTCGCCAAATTTCGGCATCACCTTCAAGCATTGGTCAAGGACTCTATCTCTCGAGGACTTCCAGAACAACGAGCGCCGGTCACACAAACACCCAATTGCTCCGACAAACGTTGGAGCCGTTGAAAAGATGGGTACCCGACTTCTCTTCAGATTCAAACTGCTGGACCGACATGTTCCGCGAGGGAATTGTTGCCTGAATGCCTCTCCAACGGAAATGGGGCAAAGGTCTCGAGCTCAAATATGAAACAATGATTCATTTGGCAGCCGTTGAAAATTATTACATGGTCGAGAGAGGGGTGATTCTGCTCGGTTACAGGACAGCTCTTGTCCTGGTTGAGCATGATGAGCGATCGAAAAGCTAAGACCCACCCCTAAGTAACAAAATCCCCCCATAACGAAATGACGAAATTAGATGCATTCTAAACCCTAACCTAATGATTATATTTTAACATATTATAGAATACCTCTATAGTTTCGCAACTATAATATATAATTTTACACTATTATTATTATCTAACGATTTACTATTAATTAATACTACTTCTAACTTAATTAGACGATTTTATACCTCCTATTTCTTAATATAAATCTCCTCTACTATCACAAACTATTTATTTAGGTTTAGTTTAACTTTAGCATATGGTTTTAGCTTATATTTTTCAACTTAAGCCTTAAAGGACTTAATAACTATCTAGTTACTTACTATAGCTATATTATTAAGGTCTAGACGTATGCTGATCTTACTAATAAAGAGTGCGTAGATTATAGGGTTAATATCCTTAAACCTTAACCTCATCCTACTACTAAAGAGCTATTCAAACTGCTATAAATCTATAGAAGACTTTAGTATTTTAATAATATTACTTTTAGGCATATATATATCGTTTATATGCTTCTTATGCTATATTAAGGCTTATAGAATATCTATTTTAGTTAGTATATAGAAGAATTAACTTATTAATAGCTTAGCTATATTTATAAGCTATATACCTATTACTTTAAAGCTAATATATATCATCTAGTATTATATAGTATCTGCTCTTATATATAAATAGTATTATAGGAAGTTCTGCTTCCTAATTAGTATAAAATTAAGGGTATAGTTCTATTCCTTAAGGTAATATCTATATACTTTCTTTAGAAGTAAGAATACTACTATATTAAGCAGCTACGTAAAGTGAGATAAATATACTAGTAGGTAGGCTAAGTAAATATTATTAATAAAGCATTTCTATATAAAATCGTTAGATATATAGCTTCTATAGCTATCTATAATAAGTAGATACTTAGAATAGCGCTTCTTAGCCTCCTCTATAGTTAATAGGATAAATACCTTCTCTAGCTACTTAATACTTATAGAATTTAATATCTAGCTATTCTAGGATAATATAAAGTACTATCTATTAAATTCATTAAGTTTGTTAGGGAACTATTACTGCTAGATAGTCTTCCCTTTAAAGATAATAAGTAGCTTAAGATACTTACTATCTATAGAGATATACTTAACTATAGACGTCTAGGTATACTTATTAGAGCTTTAGATAAAGATTAAAGGCTTTTTAGAACAGCTTAGTACTAAATTATCCTTCTAAACCCCCTCTATGATACCTATCTCATTTATATTCTATTAGAAGCTTATTAGGATATCCTTTACAGCTAAGAGGGCTAAGATTTTAAAGAACTTCTTCATATCGTTAATACTAATATCCTTATACTAAGTATTAATCTTTCACGCTTTTAGAGTTTTAATAGTAAGGTTATAAGCTAGAAAACCTTCTATCTACTTCCTCTTGAGAGGCTAGAGGTTACCTCTAGTGTAGAAGATATGTTTAGCGAAGATTTAGACATATTAGTAGCTAGAAGTAAAGCTAAGAGAGCCTTATGTAAATACCTACGCTATTAGAGATACCTCCTATAGCGTTATGAAGCGTTACTAAGCTTCTTTTACCTCCTACCTCAATATAGCGCTATTTAAATAGCAATAGATAGTTATATATAGTATACCTTACTAATGCGACGCATATGCGAAGGTCTAACTACTTTATACTACTGTAACTGCAGCAGCAAGGTCCTCGGGGGTATATGAGGGCATAAAAAGTATTATAGTATTTTTAAAAGAATTTATTTCAGTTATAGTAGTAGAGAAAAATAGGGCTAGCTGGGATGAGGCGTGTTGTATAGCATGCAAAAGTTGCGTTTTGACGCGCATTTCGTTGTGGGGGGATTTCGTTACTTGGGGGTGGGTCTTATCAGTGGCATTTCGAGACTATGGACGATTCATCAGAAGGATTCATAGATCCTTCCAAGCTAGTTTCAGCTACAAGGATGTCGCCTAAGATTCACGATTTTCATGACTTTCATGATCTTCATGGATCGAAGTGTTTTGTTGGTTGGTTTGAGAAGGCGCATGTTCTCCTGGGAACTAAGAGCCTACTAGGTGGGCCTGATCAGATGTCCTGGAGTGGTACAAGGGAGTGTCGTCAAACGCTTCGTCCTAAAGGATACGAAGCAGGTGGACAATTCGGCATCTCTGCCGGCCCAATCAACATCGCCCCGCAAGCTGTGAAAACATGGGAGTTCTCTTCTAACGTCCGGAAATACGACCTAACGGGGCAATACAGAAAGACCCTTAGGAGTTGTCGGCGGAGCGTCAGCATCGTCATTGATTCTCAAACAGAACAGGCATGGCTTGTTCCAACACTCAGCCTGATTCTACATCTCTGCCACAGATACTATCAAGAGATCAATCACACGAATGATCTATCGGCCTCTATACCCTTCGCAGAGCCAACTTACGACGGGCACGAAGCGGTGTTAGAAGCTATTGAAATGAAAGGGGATGTAATTGTTCTCGGCGAGCCTGGAGAATCTGACACTGAGACACTAAGACAGCTTTTTCTGCGTATCCACGCAGAGTTCTCCAGGGCGGTCAGTACGAGAGAGGAGCCAAAACGGGGCGTTATCTTCGCAACTGAGCTCATGTCAATCATCGATCCTCCCATGGCCGGTAGCCCCCTCAGAAAAATCGACGTGTCAGGCTCGGAAGCTCTGGCAGCATCATGGGAGGCAATAATCAAGTATGTTGATGTGGTGGGTGTATGTTCAGGAGTCGGAGAACCAATACGGCCCGAATTGCCGGCAGGGAATACTTGCACAAGTTGTCCTGTACTCCCACGGAATCACTTTTACCTGGCCGCGCACATGCAGTGCCTCGAGGCACTTGCTTACAGGGCTAGCAGTAGCACAAACAACCTGGTGAGGGGTAGCTGTGTTTTGGGAGGAACCAAGACGGTGTGGAACACCACTGCTGCGCTTTGGACGAACTGTTCAGGTCCAGGGCATGTTTCAATCTGGAGCAAGCGTCCCCCTTACCATGTGCTCCAGCACATATCTGATGACGAGGAGAAAACAAGACACTCCGTGATTCTGAGGAATCCAGTCACTAGAACTGGTGTTGTTGTTTTTGGGGACCGAAAGAAAGCACTTAATCCGGTCAAGAGGCTCCTTGGAGGTGTGCAGATTAAGCTGGCAACTATGAGAAACGGGGCTGCGCAGTAGACTTTTCGTAATTCCGTCACTTGACCTTCATTACCGGCTTAGGCATCAAATTTCTAGGAGTTCGAATGATACACGAGGCTGCACCTCAATGATTGACCTGGCCAGTACTGAATCGGAATTCTACCAGGCATAGGCTTGGAAGGCTATGCAGATACCTTCGATACTTGCCCTTGATCTTTCTTATCGTCGCCTTTGTTGCAGTTCTTACTATCGTCTTTCTTATTGTGTCTACCATTACTAACCACTGTTCCAACTCCGTACGTCTCTGTGAGATTTAGAGACTTTCCAAGTCTTCCTCATTAAAGCTGCAGCAACTAACAATTGCTCATTGAATGGTCGTTGACACAGACATGGTACAATAGCCGCAACCGATTTGGCTCGGTATTCTTCTGAGGCGTGAGACTTGAGTCAAAGCTCAGAGAATTCAGTTGTGGGCTTCCGTGATACATTTGCAAGGCAGACGAGTTCCAAGCCACCAGTTTGACAAGACTGTATATTATCACCAGATTTTGCTAATCAATGCTACACAAACGACTATCTACTAGTATAGCCACTCAATGAATGAAAAAGCTTCGACATGCTTTCTGTGTCCAATATGATCTAGCACCAAGTGTTAACTTACCAGTGAGCACCTCAATTTCAAGGACTCTGCGGCTGTCCATCCAAGGGCCTGGAGTAATTCAACACCGAAGCCCTCGAGAACCTCTTCCCAACCCTCGCCTCATACACAAAGCCCGGAGACCCGAGATCCTCAACTTCCTCTTCAACTTCCTCGGAATGTCTCTCCTCTTCAACCGAACTCCCAGAGGACTCGTTGCTCGAAATCGACAACGAAAGTCTATGTCCCCTGAAGCTTGCCTCATCATCCCTCACGCTCTTCCGGAGAGGCGCAGTTGAGATGGGCGACATGAGAAGACTCGACGGGCATCGTGGGCGCTCTGATACCACAATCGAATCGGGTCGTGGTTCGGGGACAATACCTGTATCAAGACGACGGAGACGGTACTCCTACACAAGTTAGCAAAGCCCACAACCAAGCCTTCGAAATCCTCACCTCAAGCCCATCCCTCTCACTCTTCCTCTCCGCCCTCACCACATCCCACGTCCTCGCCATCAAAATCCCGACCCTAACCAGCCCCGGCACCACAAACACACCCACCAAAACCACCGCATGAACCCCCAGCACCACCAACCCAAGCACATTCCGCGTCCTCACCTCCCCCACAACACCGGGCAGAAATCCCACAAACATCCCCAAAACAACCAACCTCGCCGCGCTCAGCGCCCCGCCGACCCTCAAAACCGGCACGCACCGCCACGTGAAGCCCATCACAAGCAGCTGCACAACCTCGCACGCCGCCAGCACAAGCACCTGCACCACCCCGGCCGCCGCCATCTGCAGCCCGTCCACCGCCGCGCCGCGCACGAACATCAGCGCGAACATGGCCATGGCGTACCGGTCCTGGCTGCGCGACAACCTGCCGGGTGTCTGCGGCGTCTTGGACGCGTCGAGGAGGAGGTAGCCCATGTTCCGCGGCGAGTTCTGCGTCACGCCCCACCACAGCGCGGCGACCAGCAGGGCCACGGCGAGGGCTGTGAGCACGGTGTGGTAGAGGGGCAGGAAGGCCGCGGCCGTGAGCTGGTACGTCGACCACGCGGCTACGGGGGTGAGGAAGTAGGTGAGGAAGACGCGGAGGACGGTCCAGACGGTGCCGCGGAGGCGGGCGGCGCGGGCGCGGTTGCTGGG
>JAKMXC010000429.1:0-53635 GCA_025328345.1 Colletotrichum sp. SAR11_59
GCCACGACCCACGACCCAGACTACGACCCCAGTGTACTGTTACTACGTGTCAATCCCCAACTTCTGTTAGCAGACCCTACTGTCGGATAGCTGACCGTAACATATTATTACTAACTATAAAATACCTAAGGAAATTATATTAGATAGAGATAAGATCTTTACCTCTAATTTTTAGAAATTAATTATATCACACCTTAACATCAAATAATTAATATCTACTATATTTTATCTATAGACTAATAGATAAATAGAATAAGTTAACTAAATCCTTAAAACCTACCTCTATATATATATTAACTATAACTAAGATAACTAAGTAACTCTACTACTAATAGCTTAGTTCGCTTATAATAGTGCGATAGGAGAAAGTATTAAGGAATCCCCCTTCTACTTAAACTATAGATTTAAACTAACCGCCTATAGGGAACCCTAAGTAGGACCTTAAGTAGTTAAAGCTACTACCTCTATCTAATAGCTAAGAGATATCTAAAGAAACGTATAAGAAGAACTTAAATTTATACGATAAAGAATAACTAAATTTAGTAATAAATAAAGGATTAAAGGACTAACCTTAAAAGAGAGAGATAGTACCTATCTTATATAGCAAAACATTAAAATAAAATAACTAAGCAACAAACTAAATTTTAAAAAACTTAGACCTTTTAAAATTTTATAAGTTATTTCACTAGTTAACTATAAACTTAAACTCCTAAAAACTATAAAATATTACTTAGTGTTTTACATCTCGCTACTTAAACTAGTACTATAAAGATCTTAAATAAATAACCTTATTATTATAGAAGATAACAAACTAAAGTATAAAGTTAAATAAATTATTAACTACTTTAAAGAACTAAAAAGATACTAATACCTTATTAAATAAAAAAAATATAGTTATAAAGATAATATATAAAAACTAGCTAAAAATATCACTAATATAAAAAATAAACTTATAACCTACTAGTAATAGCATTAAGAATAGGAAATAACATTAATAGTAACTATAGCTTTACCCCTAATAAACACTACTAGCTACTAATATATTAAACACCTATATAAATATATTAAACTACTAATAGAAGTAGATAGACTATAATAAAGGAAACTATTTATTTACTTAAGAACACCTAAGTATAACTAAAACTCCCCTAATAAGAAATCTAAAGTGCTAAGATTCTAGTTAAGAATAATATCTAAGTCTAATACCCCTAAAGTACCTATTAACTACGCCTCTAAAACTAAAAAAGACTTAACTAAAAGATCCTCTAATACTCTATCTTCTTCTATAATAACTAAAGTCTCCTTATAACCTTTCTTAAAAACTATTTACTTTACCTTATAAATATAATCTAACTTAGTAAGAGCTTTATTTACTTTAGCTTACGTTTTCTAAAGTACCTCTATTCTTTTTTAAAATAACTCCTTAGTTTCCTCCTCTTTATTATCTAGATAATAAGACTCTACTATTAAACGCTCTACTATAACTAATTAGTAAGAATAAGGAAATATATAGAAGAACCTATATTAGTAAATTATATTATTAGAAGTATTATAAGAATAGTAAGTACTTCCTATATATTATAAACTAGCTATAACGTATATATAGCATCTGTGAGAATAAAACAGCTTAATTCCTTCTAAATTAGAGTCTAACGTAAAGGGTCCTTTTAAGGAATAGATCCTAATGCGCTAGAATATCGTTAGTCTAAATAAGTAGGTTAGAAGTAGGTTACCTTATACCTTCTTCTAAGCGTGAGGCTGCCTTAGATACTTAAGGGTATTATAATATACCCCCCTAGGCTTAAAAGAGCTTAAAAACCTTAATCCTATATAACTAATGCTACTAAAACTAAATATATATATAGGACGCTATAAATAGATATAAAAGGAAGTAGTTAATAAAAGAAACTAATAAAAGAGATAACTTTATAGCTTTATTATTAAATTATAAAAAAGAAGAAAATCTTTCCCCTTATATCCCTTTTATTATAGTTAAGATTATAGGTACTAAAGTAGTAACTAATATTACTACCTCGCTTAGTAGAAATAAAGTCTCCTTATTAGCTTAAGTAGGGAGGTTAAGGTAGTTAATAAGGTAGTAGAGTAGTAGTAATAATAACATCTCTTATACTACCTCTACTTCTTAATTTTCCTTCCCTATTTATATTACTACTAATATATATATTACCTACCTTACTTCTACATATATATATATACTTATATAGTAATTATAATACCTCCTTTTCGCTTATAATCCTATTTTTAATACTAACTATATTATCTAGATAGCTAAGAAGACTAAAGCTAAGCGTGTAGCTTTAATAGCTAAGGTGAGAGCTACCCTTACTAATAAGAAGTAGAAGGAGAGAGAGGGGGAGGGGGAGGAGGGTAGTAACACTCCTCCTATACCTACCCCTAAGCCTAAAGGTCCTAAGTCTAAGAGTAAGTCGTCTTATCCTCTATTTCTAATCCCTTAAAGTCTTCTTCTTATTATAAAGTTTTTACTTTACTTTACTAGTCCTATAGATTAATTACTAACTTAGGTTACTTTATAGAAGCTAAGACTAATAAACTTAATAAGGGTAAGAAGTTTATAAGGAGTAGAGGAGCTAAAGAGGGGTATAATTTAGAGTTTATAACTCCTACCCCTCTATCTACCTATAAGCTACACTAAGGGTATAAGTAAAGTATATCTTTAATCTATATTTCTAGTTAAGTTATTATATTATTTACTAACTTTTAAGTAGAAGTAGAAGCCTTAAAAGCTAAAGGTTAAGAAGAGGAGTAGCTACTACTACTAAGTAATATAATTTACTTACTTTATTTATAAAGTACTTAAATAGGTATATCGTTTAGTATATATATACTTAGTATAAAGTAAGAGGGTAAATATGTTCTTTATAAAGAGAAAAAGAAGCTATATAAACCTATACTACTACTTATTTCTAGGCTAGGGCTCTAATTCCTTTAGGCTTTATATGATAGCATAGATAAGTCTATATATACTATCTTATAATCTTTATATTACTATTCGCCTAGCTAACTATTTACTAAGTTCTTAGTTTTAGGAGAACTACGTTCTAGGAGGCCCTTAAGGCTTATAACGAGGCTGAGGTGAAGGCTAAGGCTAAAGCTAAGGTAGAGGCTAAAGCTATAAAGGCTATAGCTAAGGCTAAGGCTAAAGCTAAGGCTAAAGCTAAAGCTAAAGCTAAGAGTGAGAGTAGTAGTAAAGCAGTAGCTAAGACTATAGCTCCTCTTCTAGTGCTAGCTATTACCTTATTAGTTAAGATTACTATAGAGGATATATTAGTTTCTAGTAGTTTATATACTAGCTTATCCTCTAAGGTAACTCCCTCTATCTCTAAGGCGGTTAGTATTTATACTACTATTAATAGCTTTATTAGTAAATATCTCCCTAAAGAGATAAAGCCTATATATAAAGTCCTTATAGATAACTATACGTCTACTCTCTAGGGATATAAATAAAGCGTAGCTTTTACGTTACTTAGTGCCCTATAAAGCGTAAGTATTTTAAGCTCTTAAGAGAGCTATATGCTTCCTAGCTATTAGGCTATTTTTAATTAATATACCTAGCCTATAGGCCTTATTTACTACTTATCTTTTCCTCTTTACTTTGCTCTACTATTTATAATATATCTTAAAGGTTTAGAAGTACTCTAAACTATTTAAACTTCACATAAGAAAAGGTTTTTATAAAGCTATTAGCTAGTATCTTATTAGTTAGAAGATAAACTACTTAAAATAATTGCTTAGTATATTCCTAGTGAAGCTATATATTCTAGATATCTATATAGTAGAGATAAGTTAAAATATACTCCTTTTCGCCTATTACTAGTTAAATTATCTACTAATTATTATAATAGATCTTCTATATATCTCTAAGGCTAAGTTTAAAGTCTATAAAGAGTTGCTTAAAGGCTATTATTTCCTTTATAATATACTTTAGGCTTAGAAGCTTAGCTTCTATAGTTAATATAGTTATTATACTTTAATATATAGCTTTCTATTAGATTAAGCCTCTAAAGAGAGATATTATAAACCTTGAGGATAACCTTTATATCTTTTTATTATTAGTAAAAGATATATCGTTTATAATCAATAATACTTAAGCTACCCTACCCCCTAAGATACTAAAGCAAATTATAAGGTATTAAGTATAATATAAGTATTAAATTATTTAGTTTATAGCTTAGTAGTATTTTAAAGATAGGTTTATTAAGAATTATAATAGTAAAGCGTAAGTAAATATAACGTCTAGCTATATTATAATTATAGTATAGAGAATTAATCTAATCTTCTCTTAATATAAGAGGACTTACTATACGTTTACTTCTCTATTAAACTTTCTAAGTAAAGTAAGGAGAAGAAGTATAGTTAGTACTCTAGAATTAATAAGATCAAACCTCTTTACTATTCATTTAATATACTAATCGTATAAAAGATAGATTCTTCACGTTATTTAATTATAAGTAATCCTAATTCCTAGATACTATTTAGCTAGCCTTTAATCTTTTAGCTTATACTTTTCTTTAATCCCTTTTATAACCTTTTCTACTTCTTTTATATAATCTTTATAATATAAAATAAGGATATCATTAATATAGAAGAGTATAAGGACTTTTTTATCGTAAAACTAGAAAAGATATAAATCTTCGCTTATTAGATATAGTCTAAGTTAAAAAAGGATACTTAAGAATTCTTTATACTAAAGTAGGAAAGCGTTATAAAAGCTATATAAGGCGCATTAAAGCTTAATAACCTTCCTATCCCTTTTAAAGCTATCTAGTAAGTAATAAGTAATAAGTAGGTTATTTAGCCTATATATAGCGTTTAAGAATATATTAATAACGTTAAATTAGTGAATTTCAAGGTTAAATTATACTACTAAAGCTATTATAACCTTAAAAGTTTTTATAATAAGGGTTATAGTATAAGTCTATTCTAAGGGGTACTTTTCTTAGAGGTCGCCTTAGATATAAATTCTAGCTTTATAGTAGTTAAGATATCTATATTAATTTAGCTTATATATAAATACCTACTTTAGAGGTATTAGTTTATTCTTTACTTTTAACTTATCTATAATATCCTAGACGCCTATTTCCTTAAGTTTATTAATCTTAACGTTATACGCTTTAATAAAGTAAGAGTAGAGTAGCTCTAGTATATATTAAATATCTCTCTATATCTTAAGTAGCTTAATAAACTAGTTAATATAAATTTTTCTACTTAGTATTATAGATATATACTCTAGCTTCACCTAGTAAACTAAAATAAAGATAAAGTAGTAGAATAAGTAGTATCCTTAGTCTACTTCTTTAAGTACTTTCTACTACTCTAGTATATATATTTTAAAGAAAGTATCCTAGTTTTATTCTATTTAGAGGAATATAAAGTATATTCTAAAGTAGGGAGATCACCTTAGCTTTATAATTTTAGGTTAGCTTAAGTTAGTATAGTTATATACTTACTCTAACTCCTCTTTAGTAGCACTCTCTTCCCTAGTTCTTAAGTATAGCTATATTAGCTAAATAGAAGAGTTACTTTATAAGAGTAGTTATATATTAATATCCTCTACGTTTAGATTTCATAGAGGAGGGGTATCTATCTAAATATATATCTCATCTAGGATTATATCTTTAGTAGAAGTTATATCCCTATTAGTATCCTCAGTCTCTTCTACTACTTTATTATCCTAGATAAGGTTTAATAGTAACGTTAAGTTTATTACTATCTACTTCTTAATAAAGTTTAAATTTAACTTAAGGGTTAGTATCTATCTCCTTTACTTATTATTAACTATCTAAGGTTCTCTTAATAAAAAAAGGTATAATAATAATACTTCATTATCTATTATTAATATAATATTAGCTTTATCTTATACTCCTAGAAGCTATAGCTTTAGGGGTATAGGGGATACTAGTTCTTATATCTTATTAGTAATTAAGCAAGCCTCTTTACCTTAAATTACTATTTTTATATTATCCTTTAAGTAAAATATCTTCTTATTAAAGGTAATATTTTATATAATAATAACTTCTTAAAGCAAAGGTATTTAGATCTTATAGAAGTTATATAAGTTTACTATATACCCTACTAAGTATTTAATATACCCTTACGTTATAACTTTAAAGTTATATCTATTCTTATTTGCTTTATATTCTTTCTTAAAGAGGTATACTTTATAGCTATATATATAAACCCCTCCCTATTAAGGGTAAGAATTAATTAAGAGGTTTACTTTATAAGTAGGTTTATAGCGCTTAATATAGTCCTTTAACTAGTCCTCTTTAACTTAAATTAGTAAGAGCTAGCTATAATATTAGTAAAGGCTTATATTATAAAGGAACGCTATAACCTATACTACTTTAACCTAGAGGGTAGATAGAAAGCCTACCGCTTAAAGCATTATAATAGCCTTTATGATTAGTTCCTAACCTACTTACTCTACTCCCCTGTTTAGCTCCTTAGTATATAAAGGAGCTTATTTAACTTTAATCCCTATTTCTAACGCTTAGATCTAAAACTCTAATAGTCTATTAATTATAATTATAGCATACTTGCTGTCTTCTTTAATCTTATATAACGTGAGGCTATATTATCTCTATATCTAGCGTTTAAATATTTAAATAATAATAAAAACTAAGTATTAGGTTTTATCTATATATAGGAATATAAAGAGTTAACCTATATACTTATCTTTAATAACTAAGAGCTATTTATTTATATTAAAACTTATTAAGTAGTTAAATAGGTCTTATAAGATCCTATAGAAAGGTTATATTACTTTCTATTCTAAGGTGCGTTATAATATAACTTACTTCATATATATTATTACGTAATATTAGTATTTAAAGTATAACACGCCTTAGAACTTCACTCCCTAAGCGTTAAGAATAAGTTTCTTAAGCGCTCTTAAACTAAGATAACTAGAGCAAAGGTGCTATATTTCTATAGTATTAGCGTAAGTTTAGATAGGTTCCTAGGTATGTTACTTTATATAGGTTATTATAAGAGCAAATAGACTTATTATTAAAGTGTTACTAGAAAGAATATACTTAAAACTAAGATATAAGAAATAAGGTTAGTAATCTATAAAAGTAATATTACCCTTTTTTAAGAGTTTCTTTACTTCTATACTATCCTTATAATCTTTAACGTAAAGAGTATTATTAAAACCTAAGTACTAAATACCTATCTTTTATAGTAAGTATTCTAAGATAATATTAATATAGAAGTTATTTATAAAGGTAACGTTCTAAAGCATTAAGTCTTAAAGTTTATTTACTCTATTTAAGATATTATAAAGGACTCTTATACCTCTTATTATAATAGGATATAAGGTTATATTTACTTTAATTTACCCCTTTACTTTATAGATAATAGAGCTTTCTTCAAAGAGGGAGATATTATTAACTAGGTAGAAGGTACTATAGTTATCTAATATTATACTACTTAAGAGGACTCCTAAGCCTTAAGTATAAGTTATATAGATCTTATTAGGTTTAAGTTCTAACGTAAAGGTCCCTACTTCCTTTATCCTAATTATAGCGATAATATCCTTAGTAATAGTATAAGCTACTACATTAGAGGGAAGGTTTATTTTAAGAGTAGAGGTAGTAGTTAACCTCTTCGCTCTACTAGAGTTATTCTTAAGTAGTCCCTTCTTATTCTAATTCTTACTATTACTAGGTCTAAGAGAGCTAAGGTTCTTTATAGTAAGCTACTTCTTATAAGCTATTTTAGTATAAAACTTAAAGTACTTTAGTTTATTAATTCTAGAGTAAACTTAAGTTACTTCTTTAAAGCTTATATAAACCTCTTTACTTATAAAAGTAAACTTAAAGTAGTTATAAGTAAATAAGGTCTACTTATAGTCTTTTCTATAGGTATAATATAAAGCTAACTTACTTTATAAGGGCTTTTCTAAAGTAGGGTTACTAGAGATTATATTATTAGATTATCCTACTAGTATTATAAAAACTCTATTAATACAACCCTTTAAATAAATTCTTATTACGTTTTTATAGAGAAGGTCTTTAAATATATTAATATATTAAGTTATACTTTAGATCTTAGCGTTAGAGCATTCTTATTTAATAATATTAATAAGCTTTAGATTAGCTTAAGAAGGAGTGAAGTAGCATTAAATCGCTTAGAGGAAGGTTTTTAATATAAGGGTTCCTTATACTTTAAGTAGCTTATATTAAGAAACCTTAAGAAGTATACTTTAGAAGTCCCTAATCTAAATATTAAGGTTAATAGTAGAAGCTACTTAATCTAAGACTATAGTATATTCCTTATAGATTATAATAAGGTTACTTAAGTTACTTAAAGCATAATATTACTTTAGAATATAGATTAAAGCGTAAAAAGTATAGTCTCCTTTCTCTAGAAGCTCTACTTAAGTAAGCATAAAGATCTCTTCTAAAATAATATCTTTAACCTACTTATCTAAGGCTTTATATACTTACTCCTTCTATATATATTTTACTTTATAAGTAGTATATATAGTAAAGTATAAGGCGTAAAGTTTAAAGATACCTATAGATCTCTTAGTAAGAAAAGTAGGTATAATTAGTATAAGTAGTAGTAAGTTATTAATAGTTTCCTTAAATTCCTCCTCTTTAGAGTCTTTATCTTAGTTAATATTACCTCTTATTATAGCTTCTTATATGTTTAGAGTAGTAAGAATATATAAGGCAACTATCTTATTATAAACTTCCTACTCTACTTTATAACACTTATATTATTTCTTATTTTCCTTCTAAATCTAGTTATTAAGTAAAAGTATACCCTTAACTTCACTTAGGTTAGAGGAGGTACTAGAGGTATTATCTAAGTTAATATATTTCTAGATATCTTTAGCTTTTATTTCTACTTAAAAAGTAATATACTAAACTAAGAAGTTATAATAAGAAATAAGTTTATAAGAAGTACTTAGGTTAGTAGTTACTATTATATTAGAAGTATACTATAAGTTAAAGATAATTATAAAAATTAGGTTTAAGAATTAAAGTAGAACATAATAGATATAAAATAAATTAAATAAAGTTATAGTTTATTTTATAGATAGTAGTTTAGAAGTATAATATAAACTAGGCTTATAACTATTATAAACTAGCTATAATATATATATAGTATCTATAAGAATAAAACAGCTTAATTCCTTCTAAATTAGAGTCTAACGCGAAGGGTCCTTTTAAGGAATAGATCCTAACGCGCTAGAATATCGTCGGTCTAAATAAGTGGGTTAGAAGTGGGTTACCTTGCACCTTCCTTTGGGCGTGAGGCTGCCTCAGATGCTTGAGGGCATCACGACACTATAATAATATACTCCCTATAGACTAATAAACTAAGCAGTATCTTATAATATAAACCTCTAGAGTAATAGTAATAATAAGGTATAACTTTAAAACTATTCTTAGTAATATTAAGAGAATAGTAGTAATAATAAAGCATAGAAATCATAAGATTATTAGTAATATAAACTAATATAATATTAGTATTATAGTTAAATTAAGAAGTATAATTAATAGATCCCTAACTTAAGACTAATAACCTACTTATATTAGGTCTTAAGGATAAAACCTTTAGAGAGGGGACCTAATATTATAACCTATAAACAAGGATAATAGCTAAATAACCTACTTAGGCGTTAAGTAGCTAAGATAGGATATTTATACTATAAGATTATAAGAATAATAGAGATTTACTTAGAAATAGAAGAACTATAGTATAAGTTATATAATAATAAAATAAAACTAAGTAAGTAATATAGATTACTAAACGTTTAGTAGTAATTACTAAATACTTACTAATAATTACTAAGCGCTTACTAATAATTACTAAGCGTTTACTAATACTTAACTAGTAATTAGTAGTAAAATAAAAGAACTATTTAGAACTTATATATAGTATAACTTTAAGCTTAGCTTATAGTTAGATTCTTATAGCTTTTTAGTAATTAATTTCTTAGTATTTATCCTTAAGATACTCTTAGCTTACCTTTACTATAAATTACTTATTAAGTCTAAGACTAATTACTTTAGCCTCTAAAGACTAATCTACTATAAGCTGATAACCTATAACCTAGACTATAACCTTAGTATACTATTACTACGTATTAATCCCTAGCTTCTATTAGCAGACCCTACTATTAGAAAGCTAACTATAACACCTAGGTGTTCTAATAGAGCATATAGGTTGCTAGGACGTCTATAGATCACTTACGCTCAGCGAGAGCGGACTAAACATCAAACCTCAAACCTCCCAGCTGGGAAAAATCTGCAACTAGCTTTAAGAGAGGAGTTTGAAAGCCCGCAAGCCATTCAAGTAACTCCAATCCGCAGCAGACAGTTGTAACTAGGCGCAGAACCCCAAACCCCAATCGTAAGCTTTGCCAGAAATTACAGCACGGCGACAGCAATTAGTCTCAAGGCCAAAGGCCAAAACGTACCACTGGTAAAGCTGGGGCTGCTTTTACATTAAAAAACAGTCTTTTACCATGGGGGCTAATATCTGTACTTGACACGAGAATGAGGATGCTGGTGTCGGTTTCGTTGGCGTTGGACAAAGGTGTTAGCCCGGAACAGGGGATGAAACCATGTAACCATCAGAGCCGTATCCAGGAATTCTGTTTGTCTGCTCAGTCCCCGCGTTCATGAAAAGGATATATTCAAATTCAGAAGTTTTTTCCAGTGAGTTATTATATTTTCAACTTCATACGTGCAGTCGTTCAAGGGGTTGTTGGAGTCCTTCCGGTCGGATCACTAAGACTCAGGCAGGATTCAGATGAGTCTACACCGAGCCACACCAAAGGTTTGGACTTTCGAGATTGACTTGTGCTTTTCGGGCGACCCTTCTTTGCCGCATTATATCTTTTCAGCTCACGATCGTGCATCAACCAAGATAAGTGAACTTCTTCATACCTTTCTCTAGCCACAAGATGGTAGCGTTGACGCGCCTGGCAGCTTTTTTGGTATTGGGAAACGTAAATCCTGGTGTTTTAAAGCCGTCTGAGGTTTATGCTGAGATGAGATGTGTTTGACTTCCCGATGATCACAGGTCTAAAGCCAAGTCACAAACTGGACATTAAAGCGTAGGAACCATAGCGACGACATGTTCACGGACGCGAATAACACAGACGGTGCTCAGCGAAAAGTACGGCTTTGACGTGATACATGGGTTCGTCTCTGCAGATCGTGACGGCACATGGTACTAGAATACCTCATATCGTGTGATTATGTGTAGAGTTCGTCTGGCCATATTATCAGAGGCTCGGACGTCGTAATGAGAATTGCTAGAAGCTTTCAATGGTGAGTTTGTAAGAAGACTTCCGTGGATGACAGAACGTGTGATCTATGAATGACTGATTCTGGTGTGTAACCGCTGATAATACAGCGAAACGGCGGTGGTCTCTTGTCGCGTAGATGGCAACGAACCCCAAGTCAAGGTAATCTTCAGCGCAGCTTCATGCCTGACGCTTCTTGACATCAGTCTATATGCTTTAGCGTATCAGTGATTGAAGAACCAGAGCTTGATTCAAACACCAAATCGACTTACACGTACCTGATTCGTCAAAGGACGTGGGCATTCAAGGCACAGACTTGAGAGTGGGCCGGCGGAACAAGAACAACAGAGGACGAGATGCCAGCTGACATGTTGAAAACGAACTGTATGCCCACCCAGGTTGCCAGTCTGCGTAACGTCCAAGTCGAAGCGAAGGTTTCCAGCAGGGAAGCTCTATTCTAGTGTATGTCTTCAGTCATTGATGTGATGCTCAAGCTGGAATCACGTGGTTAACAGGTGACTGATGGAATCGACGCATTGGCTACTCAGGCTCCTTCATACATGGCGATCCCAATTAGTTCCAGCGATTCTTATGTCGTTTCCATCAAGGCAAATGCCCTAGGCGGGCAGGACGCTGGGATCCAAATTGCAGAATAGTTTCATAATCGTTTCTTCCATCGGGACCGGAAAATATAGAAAGGCTTCGTCACGTCTCTCCCCTGACGCCAGCTCACTAAGCACAGGATATCCTTCTCGCCGGTCGAAAGATTATTGGTTCACTTCAGGCTACTATATTTACACTGTTTGCAGCGAAGGAATACGCGCAGCATTACTCCATTTTGTCTATTCCATACTGCACAGTCATCGAAATGTGTCCAGCGTTACTGACATCAACACATCCGACTTAACAACCTCCAATATTGCCGTTCTATCCTTCTCGATAAGGTAAACGAACTATTAATTGACCTTTGCTGTTAGCTACAGAGCCATTCACTGCTCCCTTGCCCGACTTAGCTGCAATGGAATTCCAAAAGAGGTTTTATAGACGCTATCAGGCCTTCCAGTTACCAATCCTCCCAAGAACGCGATCGTGCAGTGGCTGGTATAGTTTCAAGAGTTGTTAAGGAACAAAAGTGCCAGTCCCAAACCCGGCAGCCCCCAAATAAAACGATGGAAAACTTTTCAAGGTTAGGAATAATGCTCATTTCTCAACGAACTTCCTACCTCGCTGATGGCGACGATTCTATATAACAGAAGTATTCGCCGAGGTCTCAGAGGTCAGAATTGAGCAGTTGCACCCTTCTCACTCGTGCGATGATGGTTGTCGCCAATGGACCAGGGCCTGGACTTTCTACGCCACCTGCAGCGTCAACGACGGCCACCTCCTTCACAACAACTGGAACAACCGCAAGAAACTCACTCAATCGCAGAGGTAGAAAATTCGAGCCTCAACGGCGCCTAGGCACTTCTGTCTAGTGCACTCCAAAACGGCAATGGTAGTGTGACCCTTTTGGTGCCGCTGCCAGTCCTTACGGGGCTTTTTCAGAAAATATCAAGGTACTGACGTCAGAAGAGCTCTCATATACCATGGCTAATTCATTTACTGAAGAAATCTTTGACTTTAGCTTACTTAGCTGCACTATCATTATGTATGTGAGTTTCACCGCGGTCACCATGATCCTTCTGGCTGTGGTACCATCCGCCGGCGTCTCTGGCTTGCAGCGGTCAGAATGAGAGCCCCAGCGGCTTATTTTAGATGCCAGATCTCTTCAGTCGGAATGCGACGACCCATCAAGCGTCTCGTGGGATTCGATTTTGCAGGTATGGCTGCAAAACTCTCTTTGAACGCCACTTATCTCTCTTGCCGAGACGTCCCCGTTCTCGGCATCCTGCATTTTGAATTTGCGGCTTCATGCAACGTCGGATCTTCTCCTCTTGATCAATCATTAGCTGAGAAGGAATCTGCGAATCAGAGTGAAAACATGCATTGAGTCCAAATTGAAGCTGGCGGCTTCAACAAACCTCTTACTAGTGCCTGATAGAGGGCCTTGAGTAAGTCGTTCATCCTCGATTGGCGACGCACTCACAAGCCAAGTCTGGAAAACGTTCCTGGCTTGGCAGTCAACGCGGAATGAACGACAAGGAAGATTGAGCGTCGAGAACCTCCAGAGTACATGATCCGGCCCTGGATTTGACTTCAATGCATTGATTGTCTATGTGCGCCTACCCAGACGTTACATCCAAGTCCTCGAGCTTCCGAAATTTCCGAGCAGTCTTTGCAAGTTAGTAGACACAGCCCCTCGTTTGTTGAGTTGTCATAACCAGACGCAGGTGTTTCCCAAAAAATGAGGAAAGGGCGTCGACCCAAAAACACCGCTTCTTATCCAATACGGCTGTTTGTCCATCCCGACTCTAAAACGGTTGTAGTATACCGCTGCCAGTATCTCAGTTCAACGAATCCGTGGCACCATCAATGGTCACGTTTGCCCTACCGCTGGCGACCAGAGCTGCTCTTCCTTGTTTGTGGGGGACAGATGATTCAGAGAAGTCGTTTTTGGGTAGCAAAGTTGAGGCCATCCCTTTCAAGTTATTTATCACTCTTACTGCGTACGAAAATTGCCGAGTTTCTGTAACTTTTGATCCTTCCATGGGCGGCGCATGGAAAACAGATGAAGGATGAACAGATTCAACTCAGGGGCGCAAAGGCGTTGGCGAAGGCGAAGTAGTTGATTTCAGAGGATAGAACGAGGTGGTTTTACACAGCGACGCATATCCGCTGCGCGAGCGAGCATGTATGTCTCCACGTTTGCACAGAGGCCAAAGGGTTCATGCGGCTTTGGAAACGGCCTCTTTCGGGTGACTGATTCCCATATTTGCGCTACCTAGTTCCAATACATATGCTGAGACAGCAACATTGAAGATGAAGTGAGAGGGGACGAGTAAAGAAGGATAACCTTTCATTATTCATCCTCTCAAACTCCGCCGGATTCTCTGATGACCGGTGCCCATCAGCTGGTCTTGGCTCGGGCTTCGACCGCCGCATCCAAGGACCACCGCACTCCTCGTAGATTTATCGTCACCGTCAAAGTCGACTGGACACACGATTGGGTCATGGAATGCCCATCGTGTTTCCATTCTTTCGTCCAAACCGTCAAAGGCCCAGCATGAAGCCCTCACCGATCCCTCCATCTCCCAACGCGGCATCATGTTTGCCTCCTCGGCGAAATCGTCTGCTGGGGCCAATGAGCACCATCGGCTTCATCGTTCCCAACCATCCATACCCTCCATGACAAACTCCATGTTCTTCTATCGGCATCGATGCCATGAAAAGTCAGTGTGAATACGAAACGGCAAGCACGCGTCGCAATTCGACAAGGTCAGATCCATGGCAAGCTTCAAGAAGTTGTGCAGACCCCAAGCAAACAACGACTCAACATCTCAAACGGACTCGTGCCGTAATCACCTCTAGCATAATCTACGCAGCAGCTAGAAAAGCCACGGCCAATGACCGAGTCAAAGCGCTTCGGAACGCACAACCAGTTCTTTGATGCGACACATCTCAGCTTCTCAGGCTTGTCGTCACGGTCATCTTCGACGTTCCGGCCGCTTCGGTTCTTCTTCCAGGCGCGGGGATGAGACCTGGCCGTCCTCCATCCTTGCCTTACTTCGAGCAGCGAAGCTAACATTGCCCAAATCTCCGGCCTCGCATACGCATCGAACGATTGCCGTCGAGCGAGGTCCGCACAACGGCAGTTACAGCAATTTCAGCCATGCGACGATTGCTCCATTCCGCACGCGGGTTCGGGGAAAAAAAACCAATCTCCACGAGGAACAAGCTCGGCGCGCAAGGGACGAGACGGGTAGCCCGAGAAACTCGAGCAATTGAGCGAGCGAACAAGGGCAATGGCAAGGAAACAGGGGCAACAGAACAAGGAAAGCAATCAAACAGACGATGTCCAAACTCTTGAGACTTGGGCATTTGTCCAATGAGAAGGCTACTAGAGGTGTCTGCGGCGTCCGCCTCTTTCAACTGCATCATATTAGACGACGCCAGCGGTCCAAATTCTTGCACCATGTACAAGCATCGTGTCTTCATTATCCGAGGATGAAGAAATGTACACAACGATTGCAAGCATTGTTTTCTGCATCGACGTCCGTTTGCTAAAGCCAGGATGCGTTGTGCCTCATTGCTAAATCACCATACAGGGTATCATTCCAAACAAAACACAACGCTCCAAATGCCTCAAGCACATGACCAGTCCCCTCCGTTCAGGCATTCTCCCCGATAGACTTGAATCATCTCCAGCCCCCTTCCCCCCTTCCCCGCAATGATTAACGGCCAGGCGACGACGAGGCGTTAGTCGACTGTTCGCTGCCGCTGGAAACGACCCTCTCAGGGTCCGAGGCGGATGCCAAGCTGGAATGACCCAGTGACTTGTCGCGTCTGTGTTTGGGCAAGGTCCGAGAGGTCTCGTTTGGTGGGCTGGGAGCACTGAAGCAGAGCCATGAGACCAGTTGGGTCCACAGATCGCGTGCTTCCTTCGTGTCGCCGGCCTCAGTGGTGGTGTTTGTGAGGTCCGTCTCGAATCGCTGGATAATGTGTATCTTGGGTGTTTCGGATGGGTCGATGGGGTAGTCGACGAAGATTTGGAGGACCCGGGCAGTCGAGGTGGAGAAGGAGATGACGGTTGGCTGGGGGAGAAGCAAGTCAGCCTGGGATCAGTTTGGAGAGAAGAGAAGGATGCTCACTGCATGCTCGGTCTTGTGGTGGTCTTGGGAAATCTGACGGCAGATGAGAGAGAGCAGGCAAGCGAGCTCGCCCTGTCCGTAGGGCTGTGACGTGTTCCCTGTGTCGGCGGGAGTCCTGGAGTCGTCTGCGACGATGCAGCCGATGGAGGCGGGGGTTTCCCGGGTTTCCAAGATGTTCACCATCTCCCAGCCCTTCATGGAGTACTCGGCGACAGCGATCAGACGCTCCCAAGGATTTGTGGGTTGCATGGGCCGGACTCGGGCGACGTTTGCGATCGGGGTCGGGGTCTCACTCTCAGCGAGCAAGCCTGCGGTTCTGTCGTATTGGCAAGCCCACTCCAGGCCGGTGTACGGTGCGTGGCCAATCCATGGTGCAGTCTTCGTCGGTAGGTCCAGAGTAGCGCAGTCGGGATGGGTGTTGGGACGGGGGACCCAGCTGGGCGTCTTTATTGATGGGCAGGTGTTGATGTTGAGGGTGGAGAGGAAGTCGGTTGTCAGGGCGCTAGGATGCGAGGCGAGGACAGAGCGAAGGCAGGTGAAGAGATGTTTCGCGCTCGTTGGGCTGATGGCTGGGTGTTCTTTGCGTGGTGATGCCATTGTCGTGGTAGTTCGGTTGTGGCGCGGCAGCAGGAGATGTGATGATGGAGGGGAGTGTGGTTGGGTGACAGAGTGTGACGCTGGCATTGAGTGGTCTTTGTTTACGTGAAGTGGTGCACAGCTGTTACCTGGTGGTGCACGAGCCACTGACGCGAAAGCACATGACTACGTGGAAATCTGTAGCACATGCAGACCTATGTAGCACATGTGGAACTGTGGCGCGTGGCTGGCATACCTGTGGCTTGCATACCTGTGGCTCATCTGATGGCTGTGGCTAAGAGATTAGATAAGCGGGTATGGATGCTCAACCCCGCCCCCACCTCAACTGCGGTGTGAAGGTGCCTAAGGTGGGTGACGGAAACGCGCAGCTGGACCACCCATCATGGAGCTTCTCAGATCTCGCCAGACATGATGGAAAAGCTGGACCCTCCCTTTTCTAAGCTGAGCATGTCTCCTCCTCCTGCTTCCACTGCTGTTCCCGGTCATCCCCACCAGCCATGATACCCTTACCCAAAGACTTTGAGACCTGGGCGGCTCAAGTCAGAGAGCACAATGTCAGCGACTTGACCTTGTCACAACTGCGCGATACGCACTTTTCTGGCTCCAGAATCCCACACGCCGCATTCTTGCAGCTCCGCGCCGTTTGGCCACCTGCCCAAACTCCCGACAAGGCAATTCACGCGCTACGCCTCGCTGGTTTCATCCCCGCCGACGACAGCACCGGAGCTACCTCCGACCCTGGGTGCAGGATACCCGTCACCGGTCGATCGTACACCGTGGCCGAATGCCACCTTCGCGCATTGCTGGGCCAAATGGCGCCGGCAAGGCCGGCTAGAGAGCCTGACACCACTCCGATCGCCCAATCCACATGGTCGTCCAAGTTAGAGCTCCTAAAGGCGGAGAAAAGGCTAGGCATCTTTGCTCCTTCACTTAGTTTGTGGCGACAGGCGAGACCAGTCCCTGGTGCCCATGCCGGCACTGGTACTCAAGAAGGCCAGAACCCCCCCGAAATGCCCCCAAGATCGGAGGAAGACGGGTCTGACGACTCACCCTGCGAAGAGCCATGGGCGCTCTCGCTTTCCGACTGCGAGGCAAGTTTCAGCCGCCTGATGCAAGATACGCCGTCGAAACCACCGAAGGACTTCAAGGTTTCAGCACCTTCAGAGGATCCACCGATACCGATCACTGATTTGTCTGAAAATGAGGATGAATCCCCCTCTTGGAACTTTGAAGGGCGCTCTGAAGGCATTTACAAGCGGACCGCTTACGAGGTCCAGACGACAGTCTTTTTCGTCGCCTTCTTTCATGCTCTGTTCGCATACAGGCTTTCCATCCTCTGGAGTGACTTCGTCCGGGTCGCTGCCGAGGAACGTCAGTACAAGTTTGGCCCGTCGCTCTTCACCGCCTGCCCCGATGGCGCTTTCTACACGCCCTCTTTCTCGCCAGATCCCTTTCTATTTTTCGAGCTGAAGCCTTTCCAGAGGAGGATGCAACGGGAAAAAATATGCAAGGAGGAGACAGCCGAGATGGCGGCCATCCTCAGCCAGCAGCTCGCCGTGAGTAGGGTGGCCCAAACCAAGTACGTGCTGAACCCCTCCCCATCTCCTCAGCTCCTTTCATTCTGCTGGTGATTTCATGCTGAACTTGCATCGCCACGAGTAGATTGAGTGAAGACGAGTCCCACAATCGCCTAACAATTTCTTTGAATCGTGATGAATACTACATCACCATCGTGTCCTACACCACCAGTTACCTGCGCTACATCAACAAGCCAAACAACGTAACATATTCAAACGGTCTGTCAAATCAAGACATGATCTGTTTCCAATCCTACGGCCCCTTTCGATTTAATGATAGGTCCGTCATGTACGACTTTTGCAGCCTGGTGACGGCCGTGGTGGCAAATAAGATGGAGAAATCCAAAGAAGGCGCAGGACTGATGGACTTTCTCATGACCGACAAATGCTGGACAGGCTCATAATTAGGGGTCAGCCTGTGGGCGATTGGGTGAGTATGGGGCACTCCATTGCGAGCAGCTAAGGATCGCGCCTAGCGCGGGAACACTTTCATCAAACATCAGGGTCGCCAAATGGTTCACCGCATCCAAGATGTCGGGTCTCTATGGGGGGGGGGCAGAGTCGTTTGGGACTCTGGGAGTTTGATTCTTTCTGAATCAGGTGTTCTTTCTCGCGGGACGGTCTGCCAAGGATGACTGTTTGGGACAATCAGTCAATATCTATTCCTGTTACCCATGGTAAGCGGGCCTGCGCTTCAAAGCCCCCCAAGCGCGCTGAGCTGGAAAGCTTGTCCAAGGCTGTCTCCGTTCCAAGTGTAATTCGGCGCCGGGAGGATCTTCTGCCTGTCATGGAGCTGGGCAAGAATTGTGCAGACGCTGGGGACTGGGAAACCGTGCCACCGAACGAGGCGAAGGACTTTGTGCTGGAAATTGACGGTCCGCATCGGACACTGGCGAGGTTCTTCCGCATTAAAGCGACACCTGAAGCAGAAGCCCGGTTTCCGAAAATGCTGGACATACTCCGTCTGGGTGAGAAGCGGCACAAAATTGCTTGGAAGCTGGTGGCGCAATCGCCGCTGATGAGGACGATCTCGAATATGTCTTCTGCTGCGGCTTCACTGCCAGCACAAGCCCGTCTTGTGCCGGTTCATTCTCTTGACGTTTCGAGTGCGTATATGACAGAATAATACGGCGCCTTAGGCTCAGTAATCGTAAGCGGTCATGCTCTGAACAGCGACAGCGTGTGCTCTGCGCCATGGGTCGAGACTACCAAATCAACGAAAGACACCCAGAGGAGGAAAGATACCATCACCAAGGGAAGAAGATCAATTGTGTTTGAAGGCTGAGACGGCGATGCGCTTTGCGCTCCAGAGCATTGTCGATGGCGCGAATTCCAATTAGACAGGGCTGCCGCGCATCGATTGAATGGTACATACTCCTCAGCTATACGCGCCCATTGATGTATCTATCGAAACGAGGGCTCCGGCGACAGATGACTTGCTACAGTCGGTATTCGGGTGACGGCTTGGCAAAGAAAATGCAAATCCATCGGACGTACCTTCGCAGGATGCCAGGCCTTGTCGAAGGCGGACTCAAAAACGGCAAAGTGCCGACAACTCTTTTTATTGAAGTGGCAGTACACCACTGGTCATCATATTGCGCCTGCGACATATGTACACACAGCGAGCTCATTGGTCCCCAGGTATCGGGCTCGAGAAACAAGCTTCAAAGAGCAGATTGTAACGTGGTTCATGTGTGAGAAGGTGTCGGCTTGTGCCGCTGTGTAAGGCAAGTCAAGCTTCGTAAGCCCACCCGTAGCTGGAAGCATTGGTTCGAGCTCATGCGACCGTCGAAAACACAAGAAGAGCGTCCTCAACCGGATCAGATGTCCGAGATCCTAGGACAGCAGTGCTGAGAGTTGCTGCATCAAAATCCTTTCATGGCTCGTATGCAATACATACAATTGGTGATGCACAGAGTGGCCCACGATAATTGTTGTAGTATCAGGAAAGTGCTACAGTTCAACGCCCGCTGCCTGCCACCTGTTCAAGGTCTCCGCTCGACGCAGCTTTGTGCATACCAGCGGCTCCAAGGCCTGCCACCTGTTCGCGCTGGTTGGCGATTGGGTCTACATGATTACGGAGGGAGCTCTTCAGCATAATCCTAGACAGATAATCAATGATCGTGAGCTGAATTGGCTCCTCCGCCCCGGTCACTGCCTCGGCCATTTCGCAGTCCACAACGACAGCATTATATTTGGTTTTTATCGGGGACTCACTCAGGCATGGCAGAATAATAGTAAGCGGTTGTCTGTTTCTGGAATTCCGTATAAGTCTCTTAGAAAGCCGTGCTCTTTCGCTTTCTCACTGCTTTTGGTTGTGACACTGTTCTAAACGGGCGCCCTCAAGATTGTTGATGTCTTCTGGAGAGAGTGTAGAGTATTTGAGTTCCCAGTAAGTTAGAGACGGCAGGTAAGCTTGAGTTGATGTTTTACAGACCCTGGGAGATTGCCCTCAGGATACCTTATAAGGCGACGCTGCTTCTGGACCCGTTCTGTGCTGAAGGTTTGCTGACATATGGCACAGATGTGATACTTGGCATCAGAATTAACGATGGCCATGTGTTACAGCGCACTCGAAATGTCCTTGTCAAGCTGGTCACAGGCGGCCAGATCAGACTTTCATTCATCTGACATGTTCAGCTTTAGACTGTGAGGGGAAGCAACCACATGTCGTCATGCAGGTACGTAGACGCCTGGGAGTGTGCCTCAGCATGCAAAGCTTCAGACATTACTATATCAGACGTGGGTGACCGATCAAACATCAACAGCACCCAGACTTTTGTCTTCGCTGACGCAGAAATAGTACTACGCGCGTTCTTTCGGTTTTCCTCAATCGAGCGAATAAACCAGAGATGTGTCTCGTGCTGTCTTCGTGGAGCTTGCAGCATTGTTGCGAACCCGGAGCAAGTTCATCGTCTTTTTCAAGGGTTGAATATGACCACAGAGAACCTGCTCGGCAAATTTCGGTTTCAGCTGTTTATCGTGCTTGTCCCCGCAAGGGCCATGGATGCAGGCAATAGAACATGGCCAATGTAGAAAAATCTATGACAAGCTGCGGATGGAAACGACGCACTCAGCGAAAATCCCCGCTCGTACTACTTGGGGTGGGGAGGGATCAAATAAGCTGTCAGACCGCGGGTCGTGTAGAGGGGATCTTGCGACAACCGGGTTCGCGATTGCCGGCACAGGATACCGCGGACCCGGATGCCGGCGGGGCGGGGGATCAAGGGAAGCAATCAGGTCTGACGTTAATAATAAAGTGGACTCGCAGACACGAGGCCGGACCATTTCGCCGAAATGCGAGAGCATGAGGCCAGCGAGGGATTGCGATTTCTCCTCAGCTATTCCTGTTTTTACAGGCAAGCGACAAATGTCAGTGACAGATCTTTCTGCCGCAGCTGTCCTTTAATGCCGTGCTGTCCCTGTATGGTTGGTACTCGAAAGCAGCGTGGTTCTGTTCTGAGGTGCCAGCTTTGGGGTGTTGACGAAAGTCTACAAAGACTGTCACGAAAGCCGTTTTGCCCGAGAACTTCCTGGTATGTTGAGTCGTGCGATACCAGTCACGAAGTTGTCGTGATGATAAAAGTGCGCGAAACTTGAGCATATTGCGCCTTCAAGTGTTTGAGAGACACGACTTTGGGAGCATTCATTCCGAGCAATGCTTTTCATGGAGACACCTTGACCATCCAGACCCTGTTTTATCCCAATAAGCCAGACTCCCCCGTATTCTTGCCAAGTCATTTTCGACTCCGGCCCCCGCTAAAGGCTGCAGAGGTCACCTTTTGAAAGGTCCAAGTCAACACTGCCCCGCCGCCGTCCTGCGGGGAGGATTGTCCCCTGGTTACCGTGCTCTGCCTGCCTTCTGAGTGCTTCTTCTCGTCTCTGTTCTTCTGTTCTTCCTTTTCCCTTCCCGTTCGGCTCTGTTCGTTGATTTCTTTTGATACAGTTATATTGCTGCGCATGAAGCTCGCGACGCCTTTCTATTCACTCCCGTCTTTTCTGCCCGAAAGATGGCATGTGTCTGGCCGCCACGCCCGCACAACGGCTCCGGATCGCTCTAGAATCCGTACGCAAGCCCTTGGCGCGCCGCTTACCGGTACATCGCCCTCTTCCCTGTTTTGACCCGCGGGGGACTTTGAATCCCTTCAGGAGCTTACCCCAATGGGACCCAAAGTTCTGCGCTATTACGAAATCGCCGGACTCCATTTCACCGGCTGAGAATCCACCGGGCTTGACATTTAGAGAATTTGTCGTTATCTTTCACCAATGCCTCGAAGACAAGAATCTTACGTTGATGAAATCGACGTCTGCCTTGGCGAAAGCTTGGGACAGCTGTCAACAAACTCGCGTTTGGGCTACAATTTCAGTTCCACTGCTGGTCGGGTGCACCTCTTCATTGTACAGCGTACTAGGTAGCAGAGCCTCGCGGGACAAGGAGGCTGCAATCGATTGAACACCTCAGTTGGAAAGCCCGGGCCAGAACGCAACGGCCCATTACGGCCCTCATGATTCTCTCTGATCATAGCTTAAAGGCGATATTGGCTACACCAGGACCCAAATAGGCAAAGGCTTTGCTAGCGGCACTAGGTGAGGCAATGCTGTCGTATTTTGCCGCCAACAAAAAGCAATATCAGTGTTCTCGGCAAGTCGCAAGGCCCGAAGGCCTCACCACACTGTTCATGCCTGCAACTCTATGGCATGGGTCATCCGTTAAGATGGCGACTGGGCCTCTGAGACGACGATCGCAGCTGTTGACCAGACCAAAGGTCTCTGTGGTGTCCTCCCGGTCTGTGTTAGGGTGGACGTAGCTGTTGGACTCGTGAATACGGCAGAGGTCACAGCGTTGCGGACTGCCCTTCGTTCGAAGTTGTTACTTCAACACCGGAAGCGGACAGATCATATCGTGGTCTTTGGCGCTGGCAAATAAGCGCTGTGGTATCTGCAACTTGCGCCTGTGCTCCGTGGTACAGCGATCTCAGGCTATCACCATTATCAACCGCTTTGAACAAGGCGCTTGGGACCTGATCGAACGTCTCCATCACTTGGACAATGGAGCTGGCTCAGCGAATGGGCGCAATGTCACCTTCTCTGTCCTGGCTTCCAGTACTTTATCAGCGCGAGACCACCAAGCTCAGCTACAGGACACTCTTCAGCAGGCTGACGTGATATTCTGCACGACTCCGTCTACCACAGCTTTGTTCCCCTCAGAGTGGCTCGCGTCAGAGTTTGGACGGTCAAAGCACCGATTTGTGTCCGCCGCCATCGGTTCATATGACTCGGAGATGTAGGAGATAGATCCGTGTCTCTTATGTGCTATTACGGATAGTGCGGCGGATCCCCTTCCGGGATTGTCCCATCCGTAGGACCAGTATTGCCTCAACGAAGGCATGATCATCGTTGATTGTTGAGAGACATGCTCTATGGAGTCAGGAGAGCAGGTCTCGGCACAGGCAGAGGAGCGCAATATCATGGAAGCAGGTCAAGTAATCCAGCTTCAAAGTCGAAATTCTTCCAATCAGCAAGCACGAGGGAAGTCATAGCTAGGTGATAGACTTGCTTTTTCCCAGAGTGTTAGTACAAGCATAATGCAACTGATAGTCACTAGAGTATTATTAAAACCTGCGGAGCTCCAAGGCTGCGATCCAATCATAGAGAACTTCTAGACTGCAGATAGAGCAAAAGATCTTAATATACTTTCCAAGAGAAGTTTTTGAGGCTTTGCGGTTCAGCGCTGATGCTCTTCACGCGCAAATGACCCCCCTACACATATATTTGATACTTATGTTGATTTGATAACGAGGGGCTGAATGTAAGCTGGGCATTATCTCATCTTCAACGTTCCTTACTGCAAACAACTAATTATATGAAACACAAGATTGCAACGCAACACATTACTCTCGTCGGCATGCGGATCAAGTGGCAATACTTAATTAATAGTGACAAAGGGAGAAACACTACTGTATTATTCCATCAGTACACTGGTGGATGCTGGTGTGAATAAGCGATATAGGGGAAGCGGTTCTTGTAGACGTATCGGAAGTCCTTTGAGACCATCATACCTGCTGCGTTGTCGTCATCTCCAATTTTCACCTCGGCTGTGGCTTTTAGCAAGCCTGCGTCGCCCAGCGCATTCTTTTTTGCATACGAGACGAAGATGCCAAACGCTACCCACACAACGGCGAAGGAATGCAGGCTTAACACCTTAGTGAAGACCTTGAGATATTTGGGCGTATCTTAAGCTCAGAAAGTTTGTGCAGCAAAAGAGTTGGATTCGTTGGTAAGCATGACATAAAGAACAGAGTACACCGATGGTTGAAAAGGTGTCGGAGTGTTTGAGGCGACCCAGACGAGGCCCTGAATGTGAGGAGGGCATGCTACTGCGATGATGATTTGGGAGACTCCACATCTGGGGCAAACACCCGCATCGCCCTCGGCTTGGAGATGGCGAGAGACATCGCTCAAGACAAGATCTGGGATCTGGAAATTCGGCATGCACATGCCATATCTGCCATTGGTAGCGGCCATATTCCCCCCCAAGAAGACAAGAGGAATGGCAGTACCTTTCTTCCCTTCTAACTTTTTTTCTCCGCAGTTTGCCGCCTGGAGGCGCACCTTGTTGACTGCCGTATGACTCTGACGGGGAAACATGTGGAGGGCTACTCACAGCGTAACCTCTATGGCTAACCCATGGGGTATATGAAGGGGAAACACTCACCAGCAGGTTTGCTCTGATGGTGTCGAAGTCAATTTCTTTCGTGATTTGCGAGTTGTAGGTGTCCATGCACGTGATAGGAGCAACATAAGTGGTGATGAAGACCAAGAAGGTCAATAATCTCCAGTTGGCAATGATGCGAACAACATCTTTGAAGGCCACACGGATTTTATATGCATTCTTCTTGGCTTGGTTGTCCATGACGATCCTATCATTGAGGATGTGCTCCTCTCGTGGGGTGAGCAGCCTAAAATAAGGATCAAGGTTCGCGTATCTGAGGTCGAGCGCGGCCATCAGACCAAAGTGATGATGCAGGCCTTACCCAGATAACTTCCAACTCAGAAGAATGAAGCTTTGACAACCAAGTCCATTTTCGTATAGAAAGTTGAAATGTTACAGACAGAACCGGAGATAAAGCCTGCCTCAGTAATGCCTAAAAAGATTCGGCGACCGTAGAAGCGGGCTGTGCCTTTGGTCTCCGCGCGTAGAGTAGCAAGACCGCAAAGGTTCATTTGGCAGGGAATCCACAGCTTTACACTGATGTGTTGCAGGAGGAGGTTCGAGGGTAACTCAAAAGCAGCAATCATGATATACAGGCAAGTCTGACCGTTTACAACGATATGTCGATTGAGCTTCAGGTCTTCAGCATAGTTGAATTCAAGGCAGGGCCCCTGCAGGAGAGAAATATGTCAGGTGAATCCAGCAGATGCGCTTGCTGGAACAGCTAAGTTACCTGTTTCCGCGGCCAACTTGCTGCGGGAAAAAAACCGAGAACCGGCAGTGGAAATACCATCCAATCGAATCTTGAAATATGTTAGCCTGACTTCAAAGAGTTGATCGTGACAGCTGATCTGCTTTTCTCACTTTCGCTTTGCCCAGCGTTCTTCCTCGTGAGTCCAATCGATGTGGACAGGCTGGGTGGTTGGACAAGGTTGGTCCTTCGAAGCAGCTTCAGTATTGACGTTCAAAGGGCCATCGTTCTGGGCCTTGTACTGGACCGTAGTCTCGCTGACCATCTTTGCTGAATCATTCGACATTGCGCACCGTATTTGTCCCACTGATCTTGAACAACACTCCTCAGTCATGCGAGGCGAACGCCGGACTGATATCCACGTAGCCTGCCACATTGTCAACTTCAACACTGTGTCACATCTATGCTGAACCAATGTTAAACAACTGAGAACGCTATCTGCATTCGGTGTTTGGGAGTCGCTAGTGGTTTCCAGGTCGCGACATCAAGTTGCGCCCGCCGGTCTTTTCTTCTGAGCCGGTTCACCTTTGACGTTTTCTCATCTTATCCGCCGGCCGGAAGCCATACCTGGCTTCTCTGCAACGCTAAGGGCGGACGGTCTTTTCATTTTATTCTTCGGTGGCCGTCGAGGCGCAGGCTGGATCCCCCGAGTTTCCACAGACAATTGTCTCGGTGTCCACTCGCTCGCCACCGACGCAGCAACGTGGCAAAACGCGGGTAGTTTCCCGGAAAGAAGGTGCAATTCAAGTCGTGTAGAATGACTCTTGATGCCTGAGAGAAAGATCCATACTCAAACTAAAGCTTCAGGCTCAAAGGAACACATACTCTGCCACCCCTCGATTGTTAACATGTCATCATCAGCTGTGGAAACTACCAACGCCAACTGCCGAACAGCTAAGAAAGGTTGTCGACGCAGAGCTTGGTACGCCAACACTGCTCTCGTATCATGTCGAGCCTCTCAAGCTGAACAGCGCCCTTGACGAAGTCAAGTTAAGGTTCTTTGAAATCACCCCAGTAATCGGTCGGGAGTATGTGAATATAGGCCTTGCTGCTTGGATGCGAGTACCCAATTCCGACGCGCTGCTCCGCGACTTGGCTATCATCAGTAAGTAGCCCACCGCTTCAAGTTCAATCACGGCGAGACATACTACCAACCAAAAGTCGCGCAGCGTGGGTTTGTCTTCTTCTGCAAGCAGGATGGAATGGACAACGAGCTGCAAAAGGAGCTCGACCAGGGTCTTGGCGAGCTGACGGGCAAGCCTGCTGCCTCTAGATTGCACATTCAACCTGTCGGTAACGCAGAGCGCGAGCTTGGAGGCGATGATCCCCCGATCAGTGTTGTATCCTGACAGCAGATGACAAAGATCTACGAAGACCGATTCTTGCAGCTTAAAGCACAAACCCAAGGCCGCCAGTGGCATTCGGACATTATTTTCGAGACTGTTCCTAGCGACTTTACTATTTTTTGTATAATCAAGCTCCCGTCGACCGGCAGAAATACGCTTTGGGCTTCCGGCCATGAGATATTGGATATGACCGCATCTCTAAGCCTCTTCGATCATTATTCGAAACCCTCACCACAACAATTGCCCAACCTTCCTTCAAGGAAGCCGCCCAACGGCAGGGATTCAAGGTCTGTTCGAAGGCCCCTGGATCCCTCGATAACACTGGCGATTCCATTGAAGGACACAATTCTCTGATTCACAAGAGTCCACTTACAGGATGGCGAAGTGTCTTTGGCATGGGCCATCAAGCAGGAAGTTCAAGAAGAACTTAGACTCATTGGCCGCTAGGCCATTAGACCACTGGGCATGACCTTGTACTCAAGAACCACGATCTACAGGTTCGCATGCATTGGAAAAACGTCAATGGCTTGGTTATTTGGGATAACAGGTGCAATCATCACGCTGCCACTCCTGACTATATTAGCCATAATCTTAGAGTTCGCATAGGATCTCGCTCAGTCAGCGCTGGCGAGCGTCCTTACTTTGAACCTGAGAGTGTCAGCCCCCCACATTCTTCTCAGTTAGCGTTGATCACACGCATATATGGCCTAATTCTCTTTGAGCGAACCATGACATTATTCTATTAATTGTATTCATTCTGCTTGAATTTTGAACGCACTATGAGTGCCCGACCCAACTTCAGCCCATGCATCTATCTCCACCAGCATGTTGTCACTGATGATGCTAATAGCCAGAAGCGTGTTTGCTGAAAAGCGCCTTCGCAGCGCACTGTCCATCAGGGAGCTCAACTAACTGCCTCAAAATACTCTGAATTCCGTACCATAGTCCTTGTTCTCACCAAGTCTCTCATCGAGGAGCCTAATACCTTCAGAGCGTTTCTGGATTGTGTCAAGACTCCAAACAGTCTGGCTCAAGGCTAAATTTCCACCTAGATTGGGCAACTCAGCGACCAGCAAATTGGCAGTCGTGCCAGATACGTGAACCTGGTTTCCCGTCCAGATTGCGCGGCGATATCCCTGTTGGGCAACGTCAGCGAACATTTTCGGCTGCGATTATCTCGAACGCATGGGACTCAGTGCGATGGGTTTCCAGATACCTCCTGTGAGATACTCATACTTGCTTTGCATCCTTGATGGCCATTCCGACGGCTTCAAGCTCGCATGTCTCCTACGGATGATTGCTCAGATCTCCAGAGGCTGTAAGGTAAGGCGGGCGGCGGTATTCATCACCCAAATCTTCCGGTAGGTCGGTCAGGCGACTCAGGCCCTCCTGCGCAATACTTATCCAGGTCCTATCTTCCTCATCTGGTTCGAAAAGAGAGCGCCTGCGGGTTATTCAGTACAACACCATTGGACTGTGGACTGAGCCGACTGCCAACAATGACTGCCTTGACTGAAGGGTTATCCAACACGTGGCGTGTGGCTACAGCTGATATTGGCACCTGGTGACGATCTAGGGCTTTCAAGACAGCCTGAAAAGGTTGCGAACCACCGTCAGCTTTGATAAACGCAGATATTTGCGCAAGCTCCAATTCGGATTGTCCATATTAGTAGGCACAGGCTGGTTCGGCCACTTTTCACCAAGGAAGCCATCAAGCATTGTCTACTAAAATATTGCTTCAAGCATAACTTGTTCAAACGGCTGCGGACGAGGCTTGAGGACACTGCAGGGGACCTGATTTGTCGCAATGTTGAAGCCTGTGTTGAGCAGCAACTCTCGATGAGCCGCGTCGGTATTGGTGAGGCCAATGTGATCTATCTTGCCCCTTTCTTGCAGTGTATGCAAATAACAGAGGTTATTGATCCATGTGGTGTCTGTGTAGTCCCATGCATGGTCTCAAGCATCCGGTCAACCCCAGGGACAAGTGATTCCAAACGGACGATAGACTCACATTCCAGCAACGCCAGTCGTTTCTGCTGCATTCGCTGAAGCGCCAGGTCTACCGACTCATCGCCATTTTTGAATGTCTTCACGCCGTTCTGAACACTGTTTCGTGAAGGCCTTCAACGCTGGGCTGTTGGACTTGTTGTGATAGCCGATGACAAGTTCTGGTTAAGCACCCGCGTTGGTGTTAGTAATATTGTTGTGTCCTGGCCCATGGCAGGTGTAAATACCTGCGTATCGATAATGATTCGCCATATCAAATGCCTCCAGTCCGAGCTTGAATCTTGCAATGACAGCTATTAGATACTGAATGGTATTTTCGCGTATTCATGAGCCACAGTGAGTCCCTGATATTTGGAGCCGAAGCGACATCGACCTCTTTATCGTGCCCGCTAGCAAGTTGCCAGAGACCACTGACTATCCTTGGTATCTCAAGAGGGCCTTGGATGGTGGTCTGCGGCGGAAGCAAAAACGTTGGGGGCTTTGTATCGGTTGTTATCTCTAAAACAAATGGGAAAATAGGTGCTATTCTGCTGAGAGTTCGAAAGAATCACATCCTGCCAGGACTTCTTGCACTCTTACACAAGGCCATGGCCACATGGCAGCATTGATGTCTCGGCAAAACGCTATGGGCCTTTGCATTCTCGACAGCCAAGATAAGGCTGCAACGGCGGCTGATGGATTCATAAAAGGGGCTGAGGCGGCTGATAACGATGAAATACGCTAGTGACACATTAAAACACCGGCGAGTGCCCCTCGTTGAAATCTCTTGATCTTTCATTACCGCTCTCCGCCAGTCCTACACCACAATGCAGAATGAGACGGCGTTCGGGGCGGCACCCCAAGCTACTCTCAGTGCTCTCAGCGCTATGCCACATGGTGAATCGACCAAAGACTCGAGCCGGCTGCCGCTGCAAAGCAAGCACGCATAACTCAGATGTCGTGCAATAAAGATGAAATGCTAAATGGTTGTGGGCCAATCAATCTGCGAGAGATGTACGCGAATCACTGCCATATACCTTTCGCTCGGCAAAATGAGGAACGAAGCCAGGATTTAGGTCAGCTAGCGACGTACCAATATCGAATTCGCCACTCAAAAATATCGATCACAATCAAGAACGAGACCGAGTTTTTGTCGATCTACATTTCCAGTCCCTTGGCCGCCGAGAAACAAGGGCGGCCGAAGCGGGCGCACACAGGAGCCTGTGGAAGTGACACCGTCACCCATGAGTTCGAATAGCCCGGGAAACAACCTCAACCACGGTTTGACGAGAGCTCTATTTAGCCAGATCCTCTGAATCATACTGCCATAGGCGATCATTCATTGAAGAAAGCCCTCATCAGTGTAGACAGCGGCGGAGCAGCACTTAATACGAAATCAAAGAGGATGGATGACAACTCCATTCAAAGGGGGCCCGTTAGCCAAAATGTTGCAGCCTCTTTTATTTCATAGCTTCATGAGCAACATGAAATCTCTCATCTGAATCCTTGATCCCATGCTGTACACATCTCCCTAGGTACGAGGGAATCTTCCTTCTTGCTCATAGCCATTCTCGTTGTTACAGCTAAAGTATTCAATCCACCCATTCATAATTCCTTGTACAGCGAAGAAGAGAAGGTGCAATGTGCAAGCTTTCGGCAAGGCTCAAGCTCCGTTGAGACCATTCAAGCCTTGATGCTGTCTACGTATTGGAGGCGAGTGAGTGATACAAGCTTGCAGGAACAAAGCTGCGGCTGGACCACTCCTGAGCAGCGATTGGCCACGTTACCCGGCTTTGCATGGAATTGGGTTAGCACAAATTACCCCACAGAACAACAGATGCTCAGCTCAAGATTTCTGAAGACGAGTTGCGCAAGAAACTAACCATTGTGAGAACCCGGATTGTTCTCTGGATACATGACCAAGGGTGAGGAATCACACACTTGTGACTTGTGGCACTCAAGGCTGAAGTTCTTCTCAAGGGCGAATCCTTAGACAGGCAGGCCGTGGATGGTAGAGGAAAGCCACTTCATCGAGTCTTTCAACACTCAGTACAAGTGTCAGCACGCAACAGCCAACGACAGTGCTGTCTGTGCTCTCGCGACGCTGAGACTGACCGCATCGGATACTATCGAGGTTCTTAATCCGCAACGCTCGTCTGATCCCATCCCATCGCCACAGATAACCAAACCGCTTCTGCGAATGTTAACGCCAGACCTAGGTGCCTGAAATTTAATTTTACTAACGTAATAATAAATAACTAACTATTCTTATTATAAAAATATCTAAAATTACCTCTATTTATAAATAACTGGAACTTTAAAGTTTCTCTACTTTATAATATTTTTAAAGTTATTAAATATAACTTCTATTTTATTTATATTATAGAAATAATATAAGAAAAGTATATTTATTAATATAATATAGAAAGTAGTAAAACTAAATAGTATAAAGAATTTAATAACTCTTAAGGAGTAAATAAAATTACTACAGCTAAATCTAATAATAACTACTTTTATAATATTAACTTTACAGTTTAATATTAATTACTAAAATATATATACTTAAAGCTAGCTTATTATTAAATATTTAAAAGTATTTATGTAAAATAAAATATTTTAGAAGATTATTAATTTATACTTTCTCTTAAGAGAAAACTATAAAGTATATTCTTTTAACTTAATTATAATATATAAATCTTATTTAGTAATGATTTAGAAAATAATATTATTACTTAATGTACTAATAACTTTAAAGATATTAAAAGTAATATTAATGAAATAAAGAGCAAGAAATTATTACTTTTTATTATTTAAATTATCTAATTTATATTAACTATTTTTAGTATTAGAATTATTAATATTAAGAATGCTAAAGTGATTTAATATATTCTTATTATTACTATTAATAAAAACGTTATTAATATTTTTAATACTTTTATGTTATATTAAAAAGTAATTAGAAATAGAAATAAAAATATCTTTATTAATATATATTTACTTAAGGTAGTTAAAACTTTAAAATACTTTTAATAAGATATTTTATTAATTACTAGCTTATTTTATTATAAATATAATATTTCTTTTTACGTTTAAGAAGTATAAACTAAAAGTAATATTAACTATAAAATATATATAAGTAATAGCTAGATTAAGAGTTATAGCTATAGCTATTATACTTATAATTAATTTAATACTAATTATTAATAAAAGCTGGATTTATTATAAAATATTTATAAGTTTAAGTTTATATTATAATATTAATAAAGAATTAATATTAGTTAGTACTACTTTTATAATTCTAAATAAACCTTATAAAAGTATACTTATACTTATATATATTTTAATAAAGATTAAAAGCTTAGTTATAGAATGTATTATTTAAGTAATAAATAGTAAGGAAAATATATTAAATAGTAATAAGCTTATTAAATATTATTTTAAGATATTCTATTTTAGTTTTAATAAAGTTTTTTAAAATTATATAATGAAAAGTAGTATTATATTACTTAGAGAGATAAACTTAATATAATATTTTAGTTTTAAAATAGACTTTAACTTTAGTAATTCAACTAATAAACTTAATAAATTTATTATTATTATAAAGCTTATTATAGTAATAATTAAATATCTTACTTTTAAATATAATAAAGAATATACTTAAAGTTTAAAATTAATTGATATTAGTTTTAAGGTTAGTAATTCTTAAAAAAAGAAAACTTAAAGTTAAGATATTATATATATTACTTCTAAATTATATATTATTATTATATAACTTAATGAAATTTATAAATTAATAAAAAGATAGTTAACTAAATATAATAAAGTTAAATATATTATTTTGATTAAGATAAATATTAAAGCTTTCTAGAGAGAAAAAAGTAGTTAATTAATAAGCTTTAAAAATACTTAATCTATATTAGATTAATTTAAAAAATAAAGCTATATATAAAGGAGTATAATTAAAAGAAGTTAATAACTTTAGTTTAATACTTATAATATTATTAAAAAAGTTAATATCTTTAATAGCTTTCTTAAAAGAAGAGAGTTTAGCTATTTTATTATTAATATGTTTATTAATTTACTAATAGAAGTCCTACTAAAAGTAATATAAAGATTATAAATAATAAACGTATTATCGTAAATAATATAAACTTTATTAATAATAAAAAAGTCTCTAAATTCCTTTATAGTAACTATATTATAATAATTAAAAGTAAGTTTTAATATATTTTTAAAATTCATAGAAGTTTAGTTTTAGAAAGTAGAACTAATAAAGTTATGAAATTAATAATACTTTATATTAAATAAGAAATAAAAAGTAATTTATCTTTAAATAGTAATATTTAATCTTAAGTTAATATTACTAAGCTTTTCTTAAATATTATAATTAATTATATTATAAACTCTAATTAAAATGAAAATAAAGTAGGTATTAAGAAAAGTTATTAAAAAAACTAAAAGGTTATTTAAAAGGTTTCTTAGAGAAGTTAAAGTAATTAAATTAGATATAGTTAAATAAACCTTTAGTAACTATAAGTATACTTAAGAGTAATACTAATTAAACTATAAATAAATTAATAAAAGTCTTTTAAGAATTTATATAAGTTACTAAAGATATAGAGAAGTAAGTATTAATATTCTTAATAAAATAAAATATTAAGTTAAATAGTAAGTAAGAAAACTTATATTATAATTATAAAGAACTTATTAAGAACTAAAGTAGTTAAAGTTTATTTATTTAATAGATACTTTATCATTTTATTACTTATTTAACTTAATATCACTTAATAAAATAGAAATAGAAATATAAAAGTTAAAAAAGATCTCTATAATAAAGTAAAGCTAATTCTTTATATAGAAAAGAGTATTAAAAATAATAATTAATAAAAAAGAACTAAGCTTAATAAATAGTATTATTAATAAAATAATAAAGTTTTACATATAAGAAAATAGTATAATAATATTATAAAAGAAATAGAAGAACTATATAATAGTATTATAGAAAGAGTATAGGTTATTAAGAGTAAAGGATAATAAAAGATTCTCTTATAATTAATAACTAGTAGTTAGTATTTTATAGTAAAATAATTAAAAAGTCTTATAATAATACATGCTATATATTATATATATAAATAGTGATTATCAAATAGGTTTAAAGTAGCTATTTACTATTAATATTAACTTAATAAAGAAGAAGGTAGTTAAAAGCTATTAAAAGTAAAGTAATCTCTTATTTATTAATATAATATAAACATTTTACTTATAAAGAAGTAAAAAGTTTAAAAAAGTAGTTAAGAATATAATAAGTAGTTAACTTTATTATTAATTATAAATTAATAAGTTGATATCAATATTAAAAATTAAATATATAATAAATACTCTTTAAGTAAGAAATAAGAGTAATTATTAAAAGTATTTTAAGTAAAATAGAGTATCTCTTAAGTTATATTATAACTACTTTTATTAAATATAGAATTAGAAACTATAGAGAGCTATTATTATAATCTTATTATTATTAATATTATAAAGAGATATTACTTACTTTTATTAATATTAGTAATATTAATATTAATATACTCTTCTTAGAAATTAAAAGAAAGTAAGTTTAAAGTTACTTAAGTAATATAAGCTATTTTTTTAAATATATTATAACTACTTTATTAATATAGATTAATTAATTAAGTATTTCTAAATAGAATAAATCTAAAAAAATATTAATAAAACTACTTTTTTAAAAAGCTTTACTAATCTATCATTAATTAGTATATTACATAGTAGTAGCTATAAAGTTAACTACTAATTAATATTAGTTTTATATAACTAGTTAGTTAATAAAGTATTATAAATAGTAAATATTATATTATATTAACTATATTAATAGTAATATAGATAAAGTTAGGTATATTAGAAGTAGAAGCTATAATTATAGCGTTAATTATAGAGGTTAGCGCCTTATATAATTACTAAACTATATAAGGCGCGTCTAGCTTAATTAACGCTATAATAAGCTAGCGTTACTAATAGGATTTATATATATATAAATACTGCTTAGATAGCTAAATAATACTACCTAAATAGTAAAACTCTTGTTTTTTCACTATCTAATTACGTTAGTAAGAAAAGTAGATAAGAAATATGAATATTATTAAATAAATAACTAATAAGAATATGTTATTTAAGCTAGAGATAAGACGGCTAGTAAAGCTAGAATCTTTACTAAAATAAGATATTATATACCCTTTTAAGCTAGTTTTAAGTAATTTTGAAGTTTAAGCTATTTAAAGGGTTAAACTTAGGTTATGCTATTATATAGCTATCTATTAGTATTAGTTAATATATTAAAGCGTAAGCTCAAGCGTTTTTTAGGATTATTCATCTGAGAGATCGAGACGTAAATGCATTTTCATACGTATAAGACACACCCCTGAGGTTAGACTCCCATTAAGCTTTCGGAATGCGTCGCTAATACTACTTGATTTACCAGTATTGCTAGTGTCGAAAGGTATGTGAGGATCCTGTGATAGGTTCCTTCTAGAGATCGATATTGGGGGTGGGGTGTGCTTAGGCTTTCATCATGTTGCATTAATCAACATCCATTTCGTCTTGGGTGTCATTGTCATCGGTCTGCGACGGAACTCTGCCTATGAATTTTAGAGGCAATCCTTCTCTCTTGAATCTCTGCGAAATAATCAATATGTAAATTTTTAATAAAAGCATATGTTTATCTTGAATGAAACTCACGTCGAGGATTCGAGCGACTCGGTGGTGTACATCGAAGCAGATGGCGTTGGGCGGTGGGTCGCCAGTGGCCGGCTTAAATCGAATAACCCAGCTTAGCCCGATGCCGATGTTCTCAACAGCGTAGCCTCCGAAAACACGGAGATTGTACGTATTTGCCTGTTCAAAAACGTTAGTTTATGAGGGTCATTGGTCGGCTGTGTGTAGTTTACCTCGCTTTTCCTCGTTCTTGGTTCGAAGGAGATTAGGAAATCATCAAACTCCTTGTGTAAGCCACTCCACATGGCGAAGGCGTTTTCCGCATTCCCTAGTTGCTCAGGCCCAAGCACTTTCGCAATTTTCGGGAAAAAGCGGTGCAGTAAGACCCATATGGTGGCATACCGTTTTGTCTATCAATATTGTTATTAGTACTGGTTTACACAAGCTGCAAGCTTGGCACTGGCTTCCTTCAATAGTAAAACTCACCGAAGCAGCATCGTCGTCAAATTCCCCGAGTCTATGCGGAATGATATGGCAGACGTGGAGGGACCCCAGCAGAATTTTGGGCAGTACAAGAGTCGTCACTCTTGCTCTCTTGAAGCGGTCTGTGACAGCACACCTGAACCCGTCGCGGGCCAGAACCTTTTCTCTCAATCCGTTCGGTCTTTTCGAAGACCTAATCTCCCCTTGCATAATCTCGATCTCGATATCGGCGCCCTGGAAGGTTGGTCTGGGTATCTCATATGTTGGATTCAGCGAGGATTTCACTAAAAACATTAGTTCACCTGTGACATTGTGAGGAAAGCTGGTAAATACTAACATGGCGTGCAAATTCCTTTTACAAGGCATCGTGAAAGTTGCTCAATTTTTCCGGAGTGTTCCGCATAATCCTCGACTTCCTTGAAAAGAACGACTTTTCCTCTGTTCGGGAGGAAATCCTTGAATGCAGTCAGAACCACTCTGGTTTCGTTATCATCTGTGTGGTACTGCAGATATGCGTCTACAGCACGCTCAAATCGGTACTTTCGTTCCACAAGATCGCATTCTGTGAGCTCAAGGTTGTTGATGTCTACTTCGTCATCGAAATCCGAGATTGTCAACTCCGACAGCTCCGACGTCTTGGGCGACTCACGAGGTGAAGCCATAGTCAAGGTTTAATGTAGAGAGTAGTACGGCGACCAAGCAAAGCAGACCGAGTAATCTTTTCAGATGCTTGTGGCACAAGATAGACCATATGTAGTCAAATTGACCATGGCTATGCTGGCTTAGAGAGGTGTCGTCTGGAACAGGTGGTCCTTCCCAGCCAGCTGGATGCTCAATGCGGGGGCTATGCAAAAACCCAGGTTTTTCCAGCCACATATCATTTAAATGCATAGAGGCGTTTTCAACCTACAAGGCATAAATGGCAAAGAATCGCAGTTGATCGACCTCTCAAGAAGACGCAGGAATGGGAAAACTGTCCGGGTTTAACAGTGGCTCGTCCCAAAGTTAGAACACTCGCCGTTGGTTTTATTTACAATCGGTACGAACTCTGCCAAAACGGCGGCCGAACAAGACTCCAAGTTTGGTCACCTCCGTCGCCGCTACACAAGGGCTTCGGCCGAAGTCCAGGGATCTCAAATCTGAAGACATCCAAGATTCTGCTGCCAAGCTTGCGAGCTCCGACCCAAACGCATCACAGAACGCTTCCCTGGAGATTGTCACCAATTATATTTCCCAACTAAGCTAAAACTCTTCCTGAGAGCGCGAATGACGGGTTGATTCGGCTTGTTCGTCACGTTGAAGTTCGATGCCGTGAGTGCTCGGGCCGACGTTATTTTCAGGCACAAGATCCTCGAACAGCGCTGGAAATACAACTAGCCTTAGGTGTGCTTTGGCGGAGGTGGCGTTGGGAACAAAATCACTTTCATCATCATCAGCTTCGTTGAAGCATGCGCGTTTCCCAAGGACTTGACGCTGTGCTAGTGGAACCTTGAGGTAAGGCACGTACCTGAGGCGGTGCGGAGAACGACCCCCACAGAATCAAAAATGACGATTTCTCCACTGTAGGTCGTCACATTCAGGGACTCAGACAGCGACCCACCACGCCGTTACAGCGGGGAGCCCCTGAAAGCTCAGCGCCCCCGCGCCTAAGGTAAGGTACCTGGCCCTAGCTCCGGGCACGACTCTCCATCACAGCGACGGCCCCCAATCGATCCGTCGCTCTAACATTCCCGCACCACCTACGTCAAGCTGCGTTTTTTGATTGTCCATCATCACCACCACCACCACCTCCACCCGTCTGCCTCGAGATTCAACCTGCGCAAATGGCTCCCCAACGACGCGCATCTGCAAAGACGTACTCGCGCCGCAGCAACCGCTCTCTGGTGTTCGACCTGGCCGCCAACGCGAAGAGGCCTGCGAGCGCGACTCTCCAGACCGCGAAGCCAACCGCCGTGGCCAAGACCACCTCGACCAGGAAGACGAAGAGCAGCTCCAAGGCACCGCCCAGGGCCAGCGCTGTCGGCGATTCAAGCCCTGGCTTCACGGACAGCAGAAGTGTTCCCATAACAGAAGGCGCGTACCGAACCTCTCCGTCTGCCTACCCGCCTTGCCTTGCTTGGCCTTGTTGCGGTTCGCTCTCAAGCTAACGCGCCATCATGCACACCACAGACTACGACCAAGACGACGAACTTGTCGGCTGGACGATCAATCGCTCGTCGCATCGCGTCTTCATTCTGACCCTCCGCTCGACCGATAAGTCCCAACGGCGCGTCCCCGAAAAGATGGTCCAGCAAAAGACCCCAGCGAAGCTCGACGCATACTGGCGCGCATTCGACAGGCCCCGCGAGAAGACGCTCAACACCGATCGCTACCACGTCTTCGACATCCTGGCCTACGACTCTTCGCGCGCTGCTTTCAAGATCCAATGGGTTGGCTATGGAACCTCCGACGCCGAGACAACATGGGAGCCGGTCAAGAAGGTCAAACAGATGGAGCCTGACCTGGTGGTCAAGTTCGTCGAGCGAGAGGGGTTGGACAAGGAGCTGAAGAGTCTGCTCTAGGACGACTGCTTGCCAAGTGCATCGGCTTTCCGGCGCAGAGCTCCGAGTTCCTCCATACCAGGCCCTTGCCCGCGCGCCATCAGCTTTCGACTTTCAAGCTACTCGGCTTGCTGGATTCGTGGCGAGGCCCCGCCTGCCGTGGGGGTAGACAACCGGTTGCATGTCGAGATGATATTCTGAGCCTGTCATCCCGTCTGCCACCGCATACCGGGGTGGAGGTCAGTGGAGGTTCAGCACGAGCTGCGCCCACGCTGACATTCGACAGCGTTTGCAGCCTCCGCCGTCGCGCCTCTCGTGGCCCGCGCCTTGGACCGTGTCGCAGAATCCGGGATACACTGGAATGCGGCGGACAGGCTATGGAATGCTTCGGTGCATGATGTATGGACTGCAGCATGCAGGATGGACCACTGCTGGACGAATTACTTTCGCACAAGTCACAAGAACGACGAACTACCTGACCGATCACAAGAGACGCTGCCGGGACGACCCACATGTGCCATCGACATCACCATGTCCACGTCAAGCCTTCGGCCCCAGTTTGGATTCCGCAGAAGCGGCTTCCAGACCCGTCTTCGACCACGGGGAATCAGCATCCCGTCATTGACCCCAGTGAGCGCCGTCTTTTGGTCTCGGAAGCTTACAGTCGCATCACGCGCGGGAAGAGTTGGTACATCGAGGCTCTCCCCAAGGTCAAACACGCGGAGCTTCTGTAAGAGGTCCGCCTTCCTGTCCAGTCTTTGTCAGATCGGCAGACCGCCGCAGCAATCTCCATTATTACGATGCCGATGATGCCCGTCACTTTCCAACGTGAACTAGGATACAGTTCCAATCGACTGGTGCCACATTTGCGAAGGGTTGAGGAGGACTTCCGACAGCAGCATGCGGTACCAAACCGTCCTCTCCAGCCTCCCACGCTCTCTCGGGGGCCACCGCACGCCGTCTCAGAGCCCTGGCCAAAGGGTTCCTCAGCTAGCAACAGCGCGTTGGTCCCTCCAGCACGTTGTTAGACGCCGCGGCACCATCCGCTCCCGGGCGTGGAGTGCTATCAAGACGACGACGTCGCCGCCTGCTCCTCGGCTTCCGACAGGCTCACCACTGTCCAAGGCATGAAACGCCTGCAGGAGCAGTACGACATCGCCTGGAGGAATTCCAGAGGGCTTCCCGGGTTGCGGTCAACAGGGCGATCCGGATGCGCTAGATTGACACCGAGATGGTGCCGCTCCTGGCCATGGTCGTGGGAGAGTTCTGCTATGGTTGGTGATGGTGGGGAGAGAAGGTGTCTGACGATAGATTCTCCGTTTGTGTCCGTATTCACCAACTCTTCTCCATGTCTCATGAACATGTCCATATTGGAATGTCACGTCCCTGTTGAGTTCAAACAAGTGAAGGCGGCTTCGTTTGGTTTGCCCGTCATTTGATCATGGTATCACCAGCCAGACTTGGTCCAAACTCTATTTCCGTTCTTTATGTCTCTGAACATCTGCTTTCCTCGTTTATTCGTGTTGTGACACCTCCACGTAGCCCCTTCAAGTCCATCCATCCCATGCCGCACCAAGTACGCACCCAGTCCACAGCAACTATAGTCAAGTCTGACTTCCACGCCCCTTTCACCCCTGACGCAAGTCGCCTGCTGTTCACCCTCTCTCAGTGACGATCTCCTCTGGCACACCCGATTCACCAGACTTTCCACGGCATTCTCGTCAGACAGGGCGTGCGCATCAGGCTCAGCCCCCAAACGAAACGAAACTCGCCACCCACGCGCACTTCATGCGATGCTAGCTTACTGAGACCTCTCCCAATCAGCTCCTCAGCGAACTACACAAGGTCATTGAGATTGCGAACCTGGCGCTGATATGCGCCAATGGAAAACCCAAAGATTGCCAACACAGTCAAACTTTGGATCATGGAGTTCTGAGGTCGTGCTTCATCATGTGAGTTGACTTGCCTTCTTTTCATCCTTGGACAGTTTGAACGAACAGAAACATGACCGATTATCGGCGATTGCAATCGGCTATCCCCCCTTCTACCCTTTCAACCTTGTTTCCTTGTGATCTAGGGATGCAACTGCCCTGGCAGGACGACGATGTGGACGACTAGAATGCTCCCAAGACAAGCCACAGCTTTCCGGGTAGCTGAAGATCCAGATATCACTCGCATTCGCCTCCTCAACATCCCACAGGCTGTTCCTTCTTTCGAACTTCTTGTATCTGAGTTACAAAATTATCCAGTCATCTAGCTTTCGCACAAATCAAGAGCCCTTCGGTCGCGATAGCTCTAGAATTAAATGAATCCGATCATCTCTCCTCACAGCTCAAAATGTCAAGCTCCACAACTGCCGAATACTGCTCTTCGTCGCGCCAACCCCAGGCGGCGGCGGCAGCTCGCCCAGGGCGACCGGCGTGACTATTTCATGCTCGTGATTCTAGCCCCAGACCTCCAGGTTCAGCGGCCCGCGGGTCGTGTCCAGGACATTCCACAAGTGGTCGTACGCCCTTTTCAACTTTCCGTGCACCCCTTCGTCGGTGCAGAATTCCGGCGCCGACGACTCGTCGATACAGCGGCCGAGCCGAAGTTCGAGACCGGCTGCTATCATGGCGAGCTGCCAGCTCCAGACCCGGGGCAGGCGGAGTTGGTGAAACTGGCGATGTAGATGGGGTTGCCGAAGGCCGGGTCACCGACCAACAGGCCAACGTCGGTGGTCAGACCTACAGCAATGGGGGGCGAGGATGTAATCGGTAGCTCAAGAGACGAAGGCGGTGAGCTGCGCTTGGGTGGACGTCCTGATAAAAGAGCGGCGGAAGCAGTCATCTGTTGAGAACGCGGACATGGTGGTGGTCAATGTTCCCCTGCCACGCAAGATCGTAGAACGCGACGTCCTCGGTGATGTTGTCGCTGTGCGAGGTTGTGGGAAAGCCACTATCGCCGACGTACTTATCAACAAGCTCCCAGGCTTCCTCCTCCCAAACAAAAACCTCAAAGAACCTCCATATCTCGTCTCTACAAGTCTGGGCAGCGTCCGCCGCCTTCTTCGCGCAGTCGAGGTGACCAGGGAAGAAGCCAGCCTCAGCCAGGGCGGCGACAGCGCGCAGACCGACAGGAACGATGGCTTTCACGTCGTAGAAGATGCGGCTGCCACCAGAGGTCGTGGGCCCTGTCACCCCACTCCCCAACGATGCCCTCCTCATGGAGGTGGATGATCTGTTCTTTTTCTGGCCCTCAATGGCGGCGAATGCAGCGGTCTCATTCATGATCCTCTTGACTTTGCGCTGGGCGGGCTCTTGCCAGGTCAGACCCTCGTTATTGGGGTTGACAGTAGCTTCCTTGGACATGAGCCCCTCGGCACGGGTGCGGCCAACTTCGTTCTTGATGAGGTATTCGACGAGAAGAAGTATACCGTTTCGATCATCTCAGGTTGGTAGAGGTCATGTTCTCTTGTATGTTTAACCACGTTGCGTAGTCGCTGATGGTCTCATCATGGGCAGCCGCGCCTGTTTTCAGATCAATACGCTCAATCACGGCGGAGATACCAGCTTCGTAGGAGATGTTCCTACCGTGGCTGGGGATGCTCTCAATGAGAAGCACAGAAATGCCACTGTCGCCGCCGAAGGAGGCGAGAAACCGCCAAGCACCAACGAGAAATCTTCCAGCGTAGGAGAAGAAAGCGAGGCCCTGAACCAGGTCGTGCTCCTCCTCAACCAGACCATGGGCACTCCTCAGCGAGGGTGTCCTCTAGAGGGAGCTGAGTGAGCTGGGGGTAGTTGAAGGAAGCGTTGAAGATGTAGGTCTCTGCCTCGGAGTGGAGTGTGCGGTGCTTGACAGCGACAACCCCATCTTCATCGGCAGGAGTGAAAGTCAAGGTCGTGCCAGTAACATTGTTCAACCCCGAGCGATCGATAGAAGCCACCCCATACTCCAGCTCGTTGAAGTTCACAGCATCCCGCATGACATGTTCGAGCAGGCCGGGGCCCTCCGAGAAGTCACGGATGGTTCTGATGCCGCCGAGTGTATGCACTGTGAGGGTTGCAGATGAATTGAACTTCAGCAAGCCTGAGACACCCATGATGGAGTAGCCCTCTTCGTCATTATCCTCATAGATGGGTTCGATAGCGTGGCCCATCTCAGACGAGTTCTGGAGACCGATAGCCAGGGAGCCGTTGACCCCGATCTGAGGCTCGAAGTACGCAACGAGGCCGCTGTGAACGGAGTTGACTGATGTGAACCCAAAACCCGCTAGAAGCCTCGGCCCGACGATGGTCAGGTTATTGTTTGAAAGTGGGCTGGTTACAACAACCTGGGTGGCAAAGTTGCAATACGAGTAGAAGTATTTGGTGTAAGGCGAGTTGCTGAGCGCGAAGCGACTGGCCTCTTCGTCACAGGCATGCCTGTCTCTGAAGCCGTCATCCGACGTTTTAAGAGGATGGACGAGGCGATCGTTCTCGGACCTGCGGGTTGTCAGCCGCTTCTTAGAAACCGAGGCTGGTGATGCTTCGACCATGACTTGCGAGTACATGTTAGGGAAATAGCAATGCAATCCGAACTTGAACGTTGGCTCTTTGTCGATGATGGGACACAGGAAGTCATCATAGCAAGTATACAGATCCGGTGAGAACAAGGCGTCGCGGCAAGATTGCAGGCCGTCCGCCCGGGAGCTCGCCGTATCTCCTTAGGCAAGCTCAAGAGCCAGAATGGTGTTGCGAGACACATTCTTCAAGACCATGGTTGCGTTGAGACGGATGTGTTTGACTGGCTGGACTGACGGTGCTGTTTGGGGCCGCCGCTCTTGAAACACGTCATTTACGGGGTTCCTTGTGAATGCGTTAGCCATGAGTATTCTGGTGCTTCCTGTTTGTGTACCCATTTCATGAGCTTTCCCTCCAATGCCAAAGGAATGTCGAGGCCCTCCGTGATCGCCTTGATGACGATCTCCTCCTGGGCGCCCACGCTCCGCGGTGACCACAGCAACGAGCCCGAAATCTCCTCCGTCGCATCGACCTGTAACCCAGCTCGTCCCGTCCCTGCAACCACGACAATGCCACCTTCTGCTCCGCCTCGGAATCGAGCCTGTGAAGCTCAAAACTACACAGGGCATGACGCGAAGGTGCTGCCGTAGGTTCCAAGTCCACGCTGTGCTGGTGCCTTCTTGCACAGGGCGGAGATATTCCAACGCGGTGAAGGTTCGCGGGACGACCCCTGACGCGCTCTCAGAGAGCACCGGCCTGCTCACTGCCTCCCGGATGGCGATGTCCGCCTGACCGGCAACACCGGTGAGTGCAGCAAGATTGGCGATCGGGGGCGCGACGACGGCGGCGAAGGCCTCGTACGTGTCGCAGAAGCTGGTGTCGTCCACCGACGGCCGCGACGAGGGCGCCGTGCCATTTACCTGCCCCGAGTACGAAAAGACCGATCAACTCAGTCCGGCAAATGCAACAGTAAGGATTCAGGCGTACGCGGGAGTGCCCGGCGAGAAAGGAGAAAATGGAAAACACGAAACACCGCTGGAGGTCGTCTTCCTCGGGATCAGGCTCAAGAGCAGACTACCACTTCGAATGGGGGTAGCAAGGTTTGTGTATTTCTGTCTTGGACCACACTGGCGACTTGACGACGGTCCCTGGTTCCCAGGCGTTGCCCTGTCCACAACGCTGCGCTTGAGGCAACCTTTCCAACGCGACGCAGACGATTCAAAGAGACCTCGAGCCTTCTCCACCACCCTTCAGCATCGCTTGACCCACGGCTGCTGGTCGCCGCCGGTGTCGTCGAATGATTCATTGAATGACCCGCCGAATATGCCGCCGAATTGCCCAGCTTAGCTGAACTTTTTTTCCCCGACGCCGAACGGCCTTGTAGGTCTTTACCCCGATCAATGGCGAGCAGCCGCGGTGACCAGCAACCGCAGTCGTCGCTTCGCACAAGCAAGCAAGCCCGTCCAAGTTCTCGTACGGGTTCGATTTGTGAAAGCGCTGTCGCATGATGAAGTCGGTCATGGCTACCGATCGATGTTTCTGCCATCGAGGCCTGGAGAAAGTTTGACCTGCCTGTGCTCTGTACATGGAGGCATTGGTTGAGTTGGCGACTTGGTGGGCCTTCTCTGCGTAGTAGACCGTCTCCTGGAACATACCCAGATGGGCGTAGATAGACGAAAGATACAGTATAGCTATTAGGAGACCATAAACGAGTGCCCAGCTATCCGGTCCATCGGATACGTCGATTCGGGCAGAAGTATCGCCCTTAATAATACTATTTTCTATGTCGGTAGAGCCTCCCGTGACGCCTATGCCGAGCTTGCTTTCGGTGCACTTTGCCATCGAGCTTCCAGCTTCATCCAGTCCGGATGGACGCTGGAACCCTAGCCCTTGACCTCTTGCTAAACACAACCTATGTCGCAGTCAGCGCGAATGTCGAAGCGGATGCAGAACAGGGTGACCGAACCTCTTGACAATTCCCAAGGCGCGCGCCTTCCCATCAAATGTCATTGCGTGGCTTGGGCGCCGGAGACTGCACAACCGTACCCGTCGATGACACCCCTGTTGCCGTGTCGACGATCGAGCGGCTTGTCTACACGAAGTTGACGCCTTCCGGGCGGCGGAAGAGCCTTGGAGGAGGATCATGGTTGAAAAGGACAGCTTCGAGGCCTCTGTGGAAGGTCTGTAACTGAGGTGTGCAGTGACTTCGAAGAAGCCCTTCGCGATGGGTCGATTTGTCTAGTGGTCTGGAATTTGTTGCGTTTTGCTTGTGCCGGCCAGGCAGGGGAGTTTGAAAGCCGCCGGTCGCCCCCAGAGAGATTGTCCACAGCCACGATGCCGATGACGGGTACCAAGAGGGGGCCACTCGTACCAAAAGGCACAAAGCTGTTCGGACGCTGGAGAATTTGGAGATTGGAAGCTTCCGGCGAAGGTCTTGCGAAGCAGGCGCGCGCAGCAGACGGCAACTGCGCATGCTGGAGCAGGCAGTCACGTGTGACAGGCTCTCCTTCCATGCATCGATGGGATGGATGATGCACCCTTGCGCGCCAGGTTACCAGATTACCATATGGTAACCTGGTAATCTCGCTGATGCCGATGTGACGTCAGGCAGTTCGTCTCCGTTCATTCGTGGTGCATCTCCCCGCAAGCCGGCGTTTGAAGTCGTCTGGCTCGTCTCCCAATCTGTCCGTCGTGATAAACATGCGAGCTGTGTTAGACCCTTCGATGGAAAAGGCAAGACCAGCCAGCAGATGCCTCAGCGGCCATTTGGACGAGCACGACCTCTCGTGCAGCTTGTGCCAACCGTAGTAATCGACAAGAATCCGCTCGTCATCTTGCGCTCTTCGCAGACGGACTCCCATATCCTGAACCACTCTGACGGCTAGTGTTCCACCCACTGGCTTTGGAGCCCGCGCGGCGCACCAATCGGCGACATGGAACATGCGTCGGAGCGTTGCGCTGATCACCACTTCTTCTCAGGGCTCGCCAAACAGACTGCGTCGGGTCAAAGTTGCTGAACCACGTCTTTGGGGACGAACTATTCGGAGGAAAGGGGCGGGTCGGGCGCCCAGCTTCACGGGGGATTCAAGGTTCAGATCGATGACTTCCCCGGAGTCCAGGATGTCTGTCGATGTCCTCGTCATCGTTGTCGCAGGAAGCTTGGGCACCACACCGCCGCTGCTCCTGCGCGAGCAAGTCTACGGCGGCTAGCTGGCTGGAGATTTTGTTGTAACATTGGCTTGGTACCTAGACTTGGCAAGCTGCGCAGGGATGGAGAGATGACGCACAAAGTCTGAGCTCGCGGTGTTGGGGGTTGTTGCATCACCAGAAGAACTGTGGTAGACAGGCCCGGATGTGACGCGTTCGGGCGCGACGCGATATCACATGACACGCGATTGCTGTGGAAGCCACCACTGTGCTACACGGAGCAAGCACATCAACGCTGCAATGACGGCAGGCAGTGGTACGTAGAAAGCTGCGGAAAACTCCCACTCCTTCCCAAGAGCCTCCCACTCCGAAAGCACTCACTCCTTGTTAGATCGCCCCTTCCCGAACTACCATCACCTTCTCGAAAGCTCCCACTCCCAAGGTACCACTCAGAAACTCCCACTCAGAAACTCCCACTCGGAAGCTCCCACCCAGAAACTCCCACTCGGAAGCTCCCACTCAGAAACTCCCACTCAGAAACTCCCATTCCCACTCCTTCCTCAAAAACTCCCCCTCCTTCCTGTCCTTAAAGCCCCCACAGCTTCAAAAGCTCCCCCCTGCAAAAGCTGCCCCTAGCAACTGCCTCCCAACAGCTACCTCCAGCAACTACCTCCCAAAAGCTCCCACTCCTTCCCCCAAAAACTCCCACCACTGAGCAAGCCCCACTAAAAATAAATGTGACGGGTTTTGGTGGGCAAAACGTCACATTTGATGTGCGCGCCGCTCTCCTCCCCAGGAGCGCAGTGTCGGGAGCCATGAGACCGAGTTCGAGCTGGAGCTTAGAACGTACCTACTTGGCACACTTTCCCGAAAGCTGCAGGCACAACTGCCATGTGTACATGTCTAGGTATAAAAGGGAGATGGCGAGACGTGGAGGTGCGCGCTTGACAGGTCTGAGAAAGTCCCCAGTCTTATGGGGACATTTCTGGAGGTGTGCGCTCAATCTAGGAAAGTCCCCAGTCTCGTAGGGAATCGACGTAGAGGTGCGCACTTGGCAGGTCTGGGGAAGTCCCCAGTCTTGTGGGGAATGGACGTACAGGTGCGCAGTTGACAGGTCTTGGAAAGTCCCCAGTCTTGCGAGGACTTGTTCTGTGAGTGGCTGTCCTGCAATCCGCTGTCACGCACGCAGTGTGGCTTTCGGACGCAGTGGCTTTGGGAGGCTGACGGCTGAGGGGAGGCGTGGGGCATGAGAGAGCAGAGGGCTTCACAGTGGTGTCAGGCATCGGGCATCACGAATGCTTCCAGCCACAGGCGGGGCAGACGACTTACTAGCCACGACAGGACTCAACGACGGGGATGGCTGTGACGACGGGGATGGCTTTGATCTCTACAAGAAGCTCCATAAGACCCTCTGATTCTATATGTTTATAGAATTCCGCCGTCTCAACCTCCCTGTGTGGGATCGCGTTGTGTCCGCTCTCAATCAGAGATTCCTTCTTCCCTTCTAACTTTTCTTCTTCGCAGTTTGCCGCCTGGAGGCGCACCTTGTTGACTGCCGTATGACTCTGACGGGGAACATGTGGAGAGAGCATCAGTGAGCTCGCTCTCCGGCCTCGCATGCCTGTGCTACTCCTTCGATTCCCGCCTCCCTTTTTCCGCATCTCCTTGTTCCGATTGAGCCTTGTGCGACGGAGAACATCACTTGCGCGCCCGTCTTTTGGCCTAGCACCATCTTCCCTGACATGGCTCCACTCCTTGTCCAGTCACGTTCCATCGGGGACCGGGCCTATGCCCCGCGTACCACTGTGCTCAGCGAGCTCAGGTTCGCTCCCCCAACGTGTCCTCGACGCCGATGACAACATCGCCGACTTCTCCTCTCTTTTCCCTTGTGCTACCCTGGGGCAACCTGTATTATCGGCCGAGACATGTGCCTTGCTCTTGGGAGCCACCACCTCCACCAATGCTTCCGGGCGCCCTCGACGTCGGCATGAGCAGCGAAGAAATTTGCTCGGATGTCTTGCAGGGGTCGATCGGCGGATTCGAAGAAGTCGGGTAGCTAGATGAGCATCGGCGTCGTATGTCTTCTCGTGCAGAACGTCGGGGCGGCTGTCGGGTAGCCATTCTGGGCGGCGGTTTTCCTGGGGAAAACACATGTTAGCGTCCATGCATGACACCCGCCCAGATGGATAGGCAAAGCGCCACAAGGTTGCAGACCTGGACTGTAACTTACCACGATAATGATCGTCCAAGAAGGTACTCCAAGCACGGGTCATGGTGTTGGGAGCTTCCTGGTCCAAGATAAGTCGGTGGTATCCGACCTTTTTTGCCGCCTCGCGACCTCGCCGAGGGCGACTCGGAACTCTGCGTTGGGCATGCAACGGGTCCAGCATTGCCATGCGCACAAGGTCGACCACGCCCTTGCTCGCGTCGGCGACCACAACCTTGTCCCTCCGTCAGCTCCTCGAGCGAGCGACAGGATGGCGTTCCAGACCGCTCACATGTTGTTGATGCAATTGAAGCCGAGGACGCTGTTGCCAGCGATGGACAGTTTTGCCGCAGTCATGTCGCCATGTATTCGGTGGATGCTCGACACGAAGGAGGAACTTGCTTAGCCTGGTGTGTTCGCAGGGTCTTCGATTGCAAGGAGTCCGTACGATTCGAGGTGGACGAGAGGAATGGGCAGAGGTGTTCAGTCGGCGTGGAGACTCGACGTTGCAGACAGCCGTGCTGATGGCTCTGATAACTGGCAGGCTCACACCTTGACGATGGCTGAGGCTGGACGGCGGGCTGAAAAGCTAAGGGCTAGATGGCTGGTTGCCATCCTCGACGCAGGGATTTGATCCATATGCTTCGCACCCAGTACTTGAGGTAGGTTTCTTTCCAAACATGGGAGTTGTGTTGGAAGATGGACGAGCGCGACGATGTCGAGACGGTGAGGATGCGGCGACAATCCATTTCCTCCCTGTTAGGTGCCGCGCTGGCCCGTGCTTCAGCGACTCTCAGAGGGGCGGAGCGCTGAGAGAAGTCAAATGTGACGGTCTACAGTGGGGATTTCGTCACATTTGTTCATCCTGTCCCGCTCGCCCCACAAAACCGTTCAGGTGCCCACCACTCCCAGCAGAACCGGGAAGACTGTGGCTGCACTCGCTGTCCAGCCCAACTTGAGGCAGTGGCAGCAGCCATTTCCAAATTGAACCCACGTCTGCCTCGGTGGACATCAGACGGCAGGCCTGACGTTGGCGTCTTTTCACTGAAGCTGGATTATTTGACATGTGCGCGCAACCGAACCAGAGTGCAGGTCGAAGAAAATGCGAGTTACATCACACGAATCGAAGCATCTGAAGGAAAGCCGGGTGGCTGTTTGGCTTCGGGCGCAGTGTGGCTTGACGTAGTGTGGCACTTGTCGGACGCTCGATTAAGAGGCTCTTTTGGAATCGAGCTGCTTGACAACAGCGCCTCCATGAGAAGTCAATCACCAGATGATTCGCATGCGGCGCTAATGGTAGGGTCGATGCAAATGCAGGGGACTCGCCGCCGCCGCACGATTTCGCGACAAGGCAGACTTCGGCGGCGGTGTCCTGTGGACCTGGCCATTAGCAGGAACAAGGCCCGACTGGACTACCAAGACCACGATAGATACCTCGATCCGACATTACGGGCTGGTCTGCAAGAAGATGTGCACCATACTAATTAACCCGAAAGCATTAATGACAGTCGCGTGTAGCTCTCTAAGAAATAAATCCCGACTGTTCAGGCCTGTGCGTTGCAGCAGAGGAGCATGCGAAGGTGACGATGCATAAATGAATGTGACGGTGGGGATAAGTGAATGTGAAGAGATAATGCGAATAAATGAATGTGACGATGCGGGTAGATGAATATGACAATCTGTGTAGATGAATATGACGATCTGTGTAGATGAATATGACAACCTTGCAGGCTGGCGCAGATATAGCGGTGGTGTCGCCTTCAGACGCACCGATTTTAGATGCGCCTGAAAACATGCGCTGACGGGGTGCGCCTGAAGAGGTGCGCCCGAACAACCAGAGCAAGAATCCAAGCAGGTGCTGCTGCATGGCAGCCGCCCTGATTGATGAAGTCTATGGCGCCTGTTTCGTCCTGATTTTGTGCCTGGAAATTGGTAGGTACTCTGTGATGGGTCAGCTTGTAGGGATACCTCCCGATCCTGCACCGAGAAATCGGTAGGTACTCTGGCGATGAGTCAGCTCACAGGGGTACCTCCCGATTTTACACCAAGAAACCGGTAGGTATTGTTGATGATAAGGTAAGCTACCAGGGATACCTCCCGATTTTACGCCCGGAAATTGGTAGGTAGTGTGCCTATTCGTCCGGCCTGATGCTAGAGTTTGAAAGTCTCCGACGAGCCCGTCCGAAGCGGGAAGCATTGCGGCGCCCCATCCTGAAGTGAGGTTGAATATCTGCTGCACGCGACGGAAGCTGCCACTCATCTGCTGGGGAGCCGTCTCTCCACGCTTCCGTGTTCTGTCTTACGTAATCACACGAAAGCTCCCACTCAGTGGGAGATTTCCGCGCCGTGGGCATGCCGGAGGGGCACCACAACTGCGACCCACTACCGCCACCACAGACCTTTCACCGGTGCTGATGGGCTGCAACGCAGCACATAACTTCACATTGCGACTGAGCGACTCTTCTGGGAGGATCTACAACAAACATTCATAGAACCGTCGCCCTTCCCGCCGCTCACCAAACAACTCCCTTCTCCGCCTCGCGGCCAGGCACCACTGAAAAGCTCCCACCACTGAAGGTTGGGGCGGGGCGGAACGAATGTGACGGTTTCCCCACCAAAAGTCGTCACTTTTGATTTCTCTGAGCGCGCTTGGCTTCACATGGACGTGGTAGGCAGCTGTTGCTCTTTGCCTTATCCCATAGACGCAGCTCAATTGTGAGTTTCCTTCGGACGCAGCTCAATTCACATGTGGGTCTCCTTCGGACGCAGCTCAAATGTGGGTCGCCTGTGTTCGGACGCATCGATTTGGGTGCGTCCGAAGACTCAACGATGGGTCCGTGCCCTTCGGGCGCACAGAGCACGACCAAGTGCGTGTCGTGGCTCGGGTGCGTACCTGCCAACCTTGGTGGCCACTGTCAGACATGGCCCTTCAGGCCGCCGGAGGACCAGTCTCCCTTTGTACCCGCAACGATGAAAAAAATCAAAGACCGGCCAATTACCCTCCCGGCTCGGCCAATTTGACTGCGCATGGCATCCTGATGATCAACCAACACGTTCGCGGCCGACAATCAATCCTTCAACTCCTTTGCCGAGAGTGCCTTACCTCACGTCCCATTAGGATGAACCGCCCTGGGGCCCAAAGGCACGTGACGAAACAGCCATCAACGTCTGTGTTTACAAGTAGTACGAACATCTTGCATTTGCCGGCGCATGACTGGGAGACGTGGAGGCTTCGCAAGGACCCTGATGCCGGGTCGTCAGTCGAAGGACCCTGGTGTCCTCCCACTATCTCCGATCGGAGATAAGCACCCGCCACTAGTGTCCGAATAAGGTAAGTCAGGCACCGGGCGCAGGGGTTCCTGGCCACCTGCATCTGACATGATTGGTTCGCCCCGCTACCTTCCCCTGGCAGATGTCACCTTCCCCAGATCTGGGCGGGGACCCAGATCGGACTGTCGATCGGTACGTACCTTACCTGCAGATGGCCGTACCACCATCACCTCCAAGCTTTGAGGAAGGAGTGGGAGTTCTTAGGAAGGAGTGGCAGCTTTTAAGAAGGAATGAGAGCTTTTGGGAAGAGCGTTTGAGTGGGACACGGTAGCTCCACACCACCGTGCCTCCAATCTCGCTGCCTGCCGTCATTGCACCGCAGCGCTGCTCGACCTCGACGTACACCTCACTTCCACCACGACACCGTTGCTCTTCTTACATTGTTTTCGACAAAATAGATCATTCGGTAGAACCTCGATTGAAACGAACACGGCCCAGGCGTTTGACAGTCTCAACTTCAAGATGGGCGCTGAGCCTCAATTCCCACCGTTGCTGCGTGCTCTGCCCATCTCGTGGCAGTAGAGTGGCACGCACCCCAAATCTTGCTCCTCGCGTCTGCTCTTAGCCCTATCAGTGGTCGACAGGTTGGTCAATCGTGGTTCCATCACATCTGCCTGCAAACCCGCTGATCTGTCTGCAGTCAGGGCCCGTCCTTCATGGCGTTGCCCAACATTGTTGCTGCGTAGCGTCCTTGTCTTGGTTGGATTTCGCGGAAGGCTGAGGTCGACAGCAACACGGAGAGCATCTGCAGCAGACTGATGGCGTGCTTCCGGCGATCGAAGACCGGGACGGCGTTGCAGGATGTGTTCTTCAATCACCTCGACCGGCAGACCGCGGGCCCCGAACACACGTCCTTTTTCAGTTGTCACCCAAGGCTCAACCGACGCTCGCTTCCGTCGCTGAGCGAGATGACACTCCCCCCTCCAAGTCTGTCGCTGAGAGCTTGATACCCTCGTCGTTCCCGATCACGACCCGGCTCCGTCTTCCTCCCCTCTTAATTGAGGGCTTCGCCTTCCTCCTCTTCTCAACTGAAGGCTCCTCTCTCCGAGATGCACCCGAGCAAAGTTTACCCTACCGTTGCCCCTCCCTCCGCTACCTGGCTTAGCTTCAGCGACATGAAGCCCTCCGACAAGACCACCGATACTACACAAAACACAACACAACGCAGGCGACGCCCTCCAAGACGTCCTACAGGAAACGATTGTTTGGAAAGGAAGCTAGCGACACCGACCCATCTGTCAATCAATATACGTTTCTTTGGGATGAACCTATGAACTTGGCCTCCATTCACCACAGTCTTGACAGCCCACAATGACACCATGTTAACGTCCAACCACATCCCTAGGACCCCTCTCTTCCAACCTCCTAGCTGACCCCATTGCCAGCGGAGGAATCTCAAAGTCCCCAGTCGTCGCTCAAAGTGGTCTGAGTGTTCGGACGCACCAGTTCTGGGTGCGTCCGAAATGATGCGTCCGAAATGATGTGCAGGACCCCACCGAATAAAGCAAGTCGGGTCATATCTACCCATGGGAAGGATCATTCATCCCATCGCCCGGCGTGTTTTCTTGGAGACTCCGTTCCGATTGTCCCGTTGGCCACGCCTCGCCCGACTTCCCACTCTGCCAAGCCAGCACATTACCGACATCCCCTACCGTAAGCGCTTCTGCATACATTATTCATGTCCCTGAGATCGTCGCGCCCCC